>JAPKLX010000053.1:344104-495443 GCA_026898415.1 Leonotis leonurus
TTTTCATAGAGTACGACGTCTTCTAGAGGTTCTGCAGCAGACGAGGTCGACTTCGGCGCGCCGGGGTTCTGTAATTGCTATGCTTGGGGATGTTGTACACCAGAACCTCGGAGTGCGACCTGCATGCACTCCTTGGCCTGTGTTTGATTTCCCCGAAGCGTGATAACTCCATTCTTTGAAGGTATTTTGATCATCAAGTGGTAGGCCGAGCATACTGCTCGTGTCGCTATCAGCCAATCTCTGCCTAATATAATGTTGTAGGGAGAGTTGGCTTTGACGACGAAGAAGTGGATTATCTTTGTAGTGGATAATGGACTTCGTCCTACCGTCACGGGGAGTGGGATCGTTCCATCTGTTGAGGTCTCCCCTTGTGTGAAATTCTTCAATGGAATGGGTGCAGGCTTTAAGCGCGCCTCTTCAATGTCAAGTTTGCCGAAGCAACCTTTGAAGAGTACGCTGACCGAGGCTCCACTATCAACAAAGACTCGGTGTACCAACTTGTTAGCTACCACGGCTTCGATAATAGTGGCATCTTGATGAGGCGAGGCATGAGGAACAGGGTCGTCATTAGAAAAAATAACGACCTCGTCCTTTTTGAACCTTTTGTACGAAGGCTCCTCCGCGGGTCGGTTCCGAGCTTCTGCCTTCAGCGACGACCTTGTTGAGCCTTGGGGCACTCCGATGATGGCGGCGATGACTCCGTCATACTGAGGTTGATTCTCGCCATCGTCTTCGTCATCCCGTCTTGTCTTCTTATCTTGGGGTTTGCAATTTTCTCCCCTATTCCTTCTTCGTTTGCTTCTGCCCCGAGGTTGAGTATCCGGTTGATTTTGACCTCGGTCTCTTCCTAGAGTGCCATCTTGTGTTAAGCGGTCGATTTCCGAGGCAAGATTGCGACACTCCTCGGTATCATGTCCGTAGCCGCCATGGAACTCACAGTATTTATCCCGTGATCGTCTGTTTGATCCAGTTCGGGATAGCGGTGGAGGTCTTTGGAATAAGTTCGCGTGAAGCTCATAAATCTCTGCCCGAGATCGGTTCAGCGGAGCGATCCGATCTTGCTCGGGATTAGGCCGAGGTCCGAGGCGAGAGGCTAATGGACCTCGTTGGATTCTTTCAAGAGCACCTCGTCGATGCTGCCCTTGATCAGTTCGTTCTTCTCTTCTCCTTTTATCCTGACCTTCAGGTCGGTCAGTGGCTCGTTTCTTTCTGTCCGCCTCATCCGCTTCGGCAAAGGCATCAACAATCCTCCACAGCTGTTTGGAGGTTTGGGGGCGCTCTTTCACGAGCTCCCTGAAAAGTGTGCCGGAGTGAATGGCGTTTTGAAACGCCGAAATGAGGACATCGTCGGAGAGGCGATCGACCTTGAGGCTCTCGTTGTAGAACCGAGCTAGGAAGTTGCTAATGGATTCTCCTTGTCCTTGTTTTAAGGTGAGAAGTTGAGCCGAACTCATTTTGGCTTCGGCTTTCTGGAAAAAACGCCTTTCAAAGGCATCTAGCAGGTCGGCGTACGACCCTATGCTGCTGCGAGGAAGGTTGTCAAACCATTTCCGTGCATTATCCACCAACAATTCGGGGAAGACTTTGCACATATAAACATCCTCGGCCAGTCCCTGATTCAGCATGTTATACTGGTATTGCGACAAAAAGTTGCTCGGGTCGCACGAACCGTTATAGGGCTTGATTGGGGGGACCCTGTATGCTGAAGGGAGTGGTGTGTAGAGAATTTTGTTGGTGAAGGGGGTAATGATTCTGCTGTAAATAGTGAATCTTCCCTCTCGGTGGTCGTCCTCGTCACGTCGAGAATGGCCGACGTTTCGACGAGGTGGCGTCTTCTCTCTTCGGTATTCCTCGTCACGTCGGTACTGGTCGACGTTTTGACGAGGTGGAGTCTTTCTTCGGTGCTCCTCGTCACGTCGGTAATGGTCGACGTTTTGACGAGGTGATGTTGAACCTCGCCGAGGTGAAATAATGTTACCTCGGCGATTATGCTGTCTTCGGAAAACTTCATCATCTTTCTCCTCGGCAATTTGCTCCGAAGCCTGGGGTCGCTGTGACGGACCTGCTTTATCCTCTTCGCATTGACCTCGTTGTTGATGTTGTTCGGCGAATTTGAGGAAATCTTGCTCGTGGAGGTCTAGATATGCTTTGAGCGCATAGCCGAGCAGAGGTTGGAGTGTGGCATTCCCTTGATGGTTTTGATTCAATCTTCCACTGCTAACAGAGTCATCAGCTCGGTGAGAAAGGACATCTTCTACATGCCCTTCGGGAGTTCGGCGGTTCGTGGCCTGCCTGGCAGACCGAGCATAGCGTCCATCCTCTTCGTTAGTAGATAGACGAGGTGGATTACGAGGTATATCAGCCTCGTTTTGCTTTCCCTTAGCAGCAGCAGCTATGGCAGTAGATCGGGTGGATCTAACCATTGTGTTTTCACTTCGGAAATAGTGATCGGACACAAAATTTACTTCGTTTCCCACAGACGGCGCCAGTGATCGATCGCCGATTTTCGAAGTGAGATTTACACGATAGTTAGGGGTTTAAATGACGAAGGGTTTACGTGGTTCGACTTTTAATGAAGTCTACGTCCACGGAGAGGAGAGCTCTTATTATGAATTAGATGAGAGCTGAAATATAGATTACAGAAAGTGATTGTCCATCCTCTTTAATTTAACTGTCATCTAGTATTTATAGATGAGAGAGGCGGTTTATGGCTATTTATAGTAAGTGGGCCGTGCTATTGGGCCGGCCGAGCTGCTCTTGATGGGCCGAGGTGTTGGGCCGCCGAGCTGCTTCTGGGCATTGGGCCTTATTGATGGGCCATATCCTATCAGTATTCTAAATTATTTGTTCTTATCCCACCAACAACGATTTAAATGAAAATAAATACAAGTTGTCGTTTTTTCCACTTGATTCAGTCAAAATCTTGGCACCAAACCACTATAGTGACTTAGTTGATGTGCAATGGGCCTATCTCTCCCATTGTCTGCTTTTGCCTTTCTTCAAAGCCACACTCTATGATCATTCTTGAACTACTTGCTCATTGTGGGTTGCCTTTCACTTTTGCATCTTGTTTACTTTTAGTGTAGTTTTGAAGCAGAGTTTTCACCACTGTTGTTTCTTGCTTGCAGCCTGTTCGGAGAATTGCCTGAGAGAGACTCATTCTATTGCTCAGGTGAGTTCTTGATTCTTAATGCTTTGCTTCTTTGGAAAATGCCTTCTTTTTTTCCATTGATTGTTCATCTTTGGGGTTGTGAGGAGAGTTTTGTGATTAAAAAATGCATCTTTTTTAAGAGATTGATTGATATAATTTATATTGAGAGTTTCATGAAGAATGGTAGTGTGGCAATGAGAACATGGACTGTTGTTTGAGTTGTTTTGAGTTATGTAATTTGTCATTGGGGAAAAGAATTATCTTAGCCCGTTTTTTTATTGCTTTTGTTCTGCTAATATGTTGTTTTTGTCTTTGGTTATATTTGCTTGTTTTCAAGATTGAGATGAGGTTCTGGTTGTCCACGCAGTAGCTCACATATAAAAAAGGAGGAAAACATTATATGTTGCTTTTCAGTTGTTCTATTATTTATTTCCTCTCTATCACCCTCTCTCTAGCAGGAGACAAGTTTCATTTTTAAGTTATCTGTTGAAGAGGGATGCTGCTAACTGTATGTTTATCCTTAAAGAATGCAATAAAACACTGTAACTTGTGTTTAAAGTTTCAAGATTAGAAGCATGCTTTCTTGATCTTGTTCTGTTGCTTTTTGCAGGATAAGGACATTATAGCTACTACTATTTTAGTCACTCCTTCATGGAGACAATGACGGTAACGGCCTCCATGCCGTTTCCTCGTGAGCCGGCCAATTATGATGAGGTTTCCATGCAGCAGAGCATGCTCTTCTCTGATAGTTTGAAGGTACTTATTCTCATATAATAATCAGTTTGGTATTCTTTAAGAGTTTTTTTCCTCCTTAAAAGCTCATTCGAATCATTACTTGCTCATTTTCACCTTAAACTAGCAATAGTTATGTAAAATCAACTTCATAGAAAAATTCAGTGAATGCTGGAGCGGATTTATGTGATATTGCATGCTTATGAACATTTCTTCTTAGTTGTTTCGAATTTTGATTTGTCAGATTCCTTGCACATGTCTCGACCTTAACAATTACCATCCGTTTCTGGTCTTGTTTGGTCACAGAACAGGGGAAGGCAACACAAGAATTTAATTCGAAAATATATAGTCCTCTGATTAATATAATCTCAATCCTTTGATCATCGTTTGCTACTGCGCGATCTTGATTTGACTTTTAAGTTTTAACACATTTATAGCCCGTTTCTTCAGGATTTGAAGAATCTTAGGAAACAACTGTATTCAGCAGCAGAATACTTTGAGTTGTCTTACAGTAACAACGACCAAAAGCATGCGTGAGTTACCCATGTCTGTTGAATTTCTATATTTCTCGGAACAATTCATTATAGTAGGTTTACCTTTGGGACATATCTGAATGTGCAGAGTGGTGAATACGTTGAAAGATTATGCCATTAAAGCTCTTGTCAATACGGTGGACCATTTGGGTTCCGTTACATATAAGGTCAATTATTTGTTGGATGAAAACATCGATGAAGTTTCAGGAACTGAACTTCGCGTATCTTGCCTCGAGCAGGTATACTTTCTTTGTTGTTTGTGTAAAATCAAAATTACACAGTACACCAAATTATACCAGAAAAGAGCAGAAATCACTCGGGAAGTATGATAGCATGGATACAATCATTGTATCAAGCAGAAATCATCGTCAACTAATACATACGGAAACGAATTATTCGTAATATTGACATTTCATTGTTTTAATGTGATTTAGAGACTTCGAACATGTCAAGAGTACATCGACCGTGAAGGTCTTTCTCAGCAGTCATTGGTGATAAAGACTCCCAATTATCACAAACGATACATCTTGCCAGGTATGCACTACCATCCTCCTTTTCTATCTCTCTCAATCTCTCGATTTATATATAACATAAAATGCATAGGGTATGTTTGGTATCCAAGATACGATAGTCATCTTAGGATAATTACACTTGTAGTGTAAGTGTAATTATCCTAAGATGACTATCGTATCTTGGATACCAAACATAGCCATAGTATGTAATGTTCTCTATCATTTATGTTCAGCTGTAGAGATTATGAATGGAGCCGAACGCACAAAATCGAAGTACCAAGGTTGCAGTGTAGAGGAAGGAGACGGGTGGCATCAATTTCGGAGTGGTAATGTTCCTATAGTGTCTTTTTCATGCGATTATAATCTTTAATACCAAATCTTGATCTCATGATCAGATTACTTTTCAGCTATTCGAGCTACGATAGACGAAGCTCCACCATCTATAGCCAGGTGAGGTTTACGCCTACTAAACTAACCATCCACTCATATACTGAAACTACTAGTCGAAAATATGATAAGCCAAGCGACATCGTGCAGTAAAGGGAGATCTCCGTCACCCACTCCAAGACTCGTGCAGCAACCAGGAAATTTCGGCTTCTCTAAAAGCATGCATCGCAAAGATTTAGGTTCGCTAATCGTTCAAAACAAATTAGTTTTCTGTTTTCTCACCAAATGAGATGAGCTAACTGTATGATGTTTCCATCAACATTATCAGAAAGGAGAACTGTTTCACCTCACCGGTTTCCACTACTACGTTCGGGCTCCCTATCCAGTAAGCCCTCGACTCCAAAAGGCTCGCGTTCGAACACCCCAAATCAGAGTCGACCCACCACCCCAAATCCACCTGCAGGAAGACAACCGGTAAAACATCATTTTCATGTTCAAACTCTTGCCTCAAACTGTCTTCTTTCTTATATGTTGAGTTATTATAGCAGTTCATTTCGGATCCACGAAAATCATCTTCGATGCGGATTCGGGTCGGGAAAGAGAGTCCAAAAGAGTTCGAGCAGATCCCCAGCAAGAGTAAACGCTTGCTCAAAGCTTTGCTCAGTCGACGCAAGTCAAAGAAAGATGATACATTATATACTTACTTGGATGAATATTAATGGAAACGAGTTGGAAAGAAATAAAGAGTTGTTTGTACCTCTTTGTTTTTCTTCCTCTTTAGTTTCAATTTTATATCATTTATTTTTGCCACTGTAATTTCTCAGGAATATATTCATCAATATTTAATACCCATGTTACAACATCTTGTTACATAAGGTAGATTTTATAATGTCAAGAAAACATGTCAAGAAATCATAAAAATTATATTTTGATGTATTCCATCATATGTAACATCTGGAAAACTACAAAACAGACGGGCAAGATCTCAAATTTTGATCAAGTGCTTACAAGAAATAGATGAAAGTATAGTGAAGTAGAATGAGAAATGCAAGACTAACTAGCTAGCTATCATGGATTACATTGTGTTTCAATAATCATACACTTCTTCAAAATGTCAACGAATCAAGCTCTGGCCAAATTCTTCGACTGTCTTGGTGGCAAGTGTAAGAACGTCGACAAAAGCACTATACGATGCACGAAGGAATCTGGCTTCAACAGCCTCAAAATTCCTGCAAAAGTTTCAGATCAAGCAAGATAAGCTTCAACAAACAGTCTTGTTCTATTTTGTTCTTCCTCTATTGTCAGTAGGCAAAGATGCTTACACGAAGAGTTTCCCATCGGATACAGACATATGTCGTTTCACCTTATCTGGTTGTAGCTGTTATTGCAAGTGAAATACAATTTCAGAAGGAAATAAAGAGAAGAACAGCCACTGAAGTAAGTTAGCACACGAGGTACCTCCTTATCAACTGCTAGAGTAGCATAAACCATTTGAGCAACTTCCTCAGATGCATAATCCACTTCCAAGTTGCTGCAACCAACTTTTTTATATCAGACAGACTACAAACTATACAGGTATAGTAAGATTTTTCATGCAATATAGAAGCTGAGCGAGCTTGACGAGGATACAACAAACTAGTTATCAAAATACTTCCTTTATCCAATCTACAATCCTGAAAAAGCTATGGCATGAAGTCTACTCTCCATGATAGGAACACATATCAAAAGAGACAAATAACTTACTCCCTTAATATGAAATGATTGTAAAATTATGAACTTTGACTATGAAAGGTGAAAGAAACAGCAATCTAGTACAAAACTGCATATATGCTTGACAGTAGAGTTAATAGAAGAGTTCATTACCATGTACTAATATGTGGAGAACCAAAAGAATACATATGTACAGATGCTCAAAATCAGCAGAAACACATTAGTAATACAAGATTTGAACTTTTACGCTCTCAACAAAGACTTGGGCACAATCCATCTAGTTCAACAAACCAATTGTTATATCTAGATGAGTTCATCCACACCACTGTTTGCTTACAAAATTAGCATTCTTCACAAAGTCCGGCAATTGCATAAAGAGGAAAAAAATAAAGAATACAGAGAGTTAGAAAAATAAAAGGACCGAAAAGTACATTCAGAGAAGAGAGGCCTAAAGTAACATGATAGCATAGCACGCACTCATACTATATAACTTCACACATATCAGCACAAAACAATACCATAAGCCCAGAGAGAGAGAGAGAGATTACCATCTGAAATCCCAATTGTTCAGAGCTCCGTCAGAAGCTAAAGTTGCCATCTTTTTGGTTTTGGAATGCGAGAAGAGGGAAGAAACGATTGTGGCGTGACGAAAGAAGAGGAAGAAACGGTTTAGGGCAACACCCGGTTCAGTTTGGTTATCGAAGCCATAAAACCGGTTTCCACTATTTACGCTTCCCTTTTCCTTTTCTTCTAGATCACTAGATCATGGTATTAACAAATGTACTCTCCCACCATCATACAATCTCTTCAAAAATATATGTAATACTTTTATTATTCTTACACTATTTTATACACTTTTTTCTTTTTAACAATCGTGTTTAAAAAATTTGTATCATTCTTTTTGGAATAGAGGGAAATTATCTTTTTTAAATTGTACTCACTTCATTCTAATAATCTAGGATCTTTTAACTAGAATTTTGAGTGTTTTTTGATTAAAATAACCTAGAATAGTGAGTAGCAATAATAAATAATAATAAATGTATTACTATTAATATTAATTGAATACAAACACGATAAAGTTTGAAAATTTGGGAGTTCCATTTGATATTCCAAAGATTTAAGTTATAACTAAATTAATAATGATCGAAAATTGCTTTTGGGCAAACAAAAGAAAGCATATGTATCAGAATATTCTTCTCATATATTACCTCTTTATCAGTATTCCTATACATATACTGCATTATTTTCTTACCAACAAAAGAAATTTGGTTCTTTTATGTACGTTTAAATGCGAAAGAAAGCTCGAATTTCTTGATGCTGGTAGCTCAGCCGTATCACCTCCACCGGCGCCACCCTCTCTAGTCCCTTGCAACGGCGGCTACTGCTGTCTCAGAGGCTGTGAAAATACATGTAAGCCTACAATTCTTCTTTCTTTTTAATTAATTATTGAAAATGTAGAAAAATATATCTTTTTTTCTAGTGGAACTTCTCAACCTTTGAATTTGTGTATAGTTCGTTACTTCTTTTACCATTATTCTTCTTCTTGGAGTGGTTTCTCTTAAAAATACATGTTTAAGTAAAGTCACCTTTCATTTCTGAATATATCACCATTTACAATGTATCTGTAGAGTCCAAAAAGAAACAAAAAATGTGTTATCTTTATTTAGTAGATTCTGCACTTCATCTTCATTTTCATCTTCATCCTGGGTACAGCTACATGTAGCAGATTTTCCTAACTTCTTGGCCTTGCCATGGCAGCCCACCTCTACCAGTGTTTTAGATGAAGCGAAGTCGCATTAGAATCTGTAATGGCCTCATTCTTCTTCCCTATAACTCATCCATGCCAAGATTCACTGTTGTCACGTGATAGTGAATGAGCAAAAGTGGAATCCCTGCATGTAGAGAAGTGAAAGCTTAAAACTTGCACTTAGTAAGCTAGCAAGTATTGATGGTATTATAAACATAGCAGTTGCTGCTGCAAACGAAGTAGGATTACCAGTTAAGTAAGGGCAGCTTGTACTTTAACGGGCTTAAGCCTCATAACGCCTCTTCGTAAGTACTGAAAGGCTAACACGAAGAGTCCAAACAAGTACAGCATGAAAACATGTAGCTTCTCTATGCTAACAGCAATGTAAGAGTAACTCATTCCTCTCCATATAGATATCTGAGATGTTTTACACCCTGGAGAAAAGAGTAGGATCAGTCATACTCTGTAAACTATAACAAATTGCTAGACCCAGGTAGTGTATTAAGTAATACTAGACGAGATTTTTTTGATGCATCGAGTCTACTATGAGTTCTCTTATTCATTTGATTTGTGACAATTGCACAGGGACACACAACAGAACATAGGCAAATATTGAGCAACATCAATTATAGGCCTTAGTCGCAGACTAACAGGAATTACATTCGAGCCTCATCAATATATATACCCAACAAGCTCATAGTTAGTTTGCCTAATCTTGATGTTATGTTTGAGAACTTAATGGGCAAGGATGTAGAATTTACATGAGTAGCACCCACCACTGCTTTTAGGGGACAGATTTGTCCATATGTTCATAATTGCCGTACTTTGTGATGCCTCGATCAACTCCAGAAGAGCTTTATTGACCTGCAGTTTGAGCGGAGGATACCGTGTAAGCATTAAGTTCGATAATTCTAGTGCATCTGAGTAATGCCATACTCGGATCTAAACAAATTCTAATGCTATTGCAAATGATTTGATGTGTCTCTCTGTTATACTGTTCACGACATGAAAATTCCATTTGTCTTTCATCCTCAACTACGAGATTGATCACAAGTTCAGAGTTTGAAGATCATTAAACTGATCCCTTATTAATGAACATAATATGGCCCTTCGGTTGAAATCATACTATACAAGCCATCATTCTAGTTAAGAATCACATTTCTCTGTATAATATTTCTAAACGAAAACTAATAGAAATAAAACTTATTTTCTCACGTTAATCGATTGGAACTATTTTAGGGGTCTGCCTACATGCTTGCGTTCGACCTTAGTTACAATTTTTTTTTTCATTTTCTATTATAGAGGAACTTTTAAGAAATAAGTAATCTCATCTATGTATTTTGTTTATTATATAAATATGATAAAAGACTAATTTATTCTTCCAAGAAGAATAGGATGTAGTATCCATTGTAACATTCTTCGACATTCTCTAATGTATACTCGAGAAAGGATTCTTCATTATCTTAATGCATTTCCCTCAACCATTTCTGTAACTTAATTTCTGAACAATGCATAAGGATTAATCACTGTTGCGTACTATCTAAGAGCCTTGTTGACCCACGAGGGTGACGTCAGATGATATAACTCGATACACTATAACATTTACATGAGAACATCTAATTTGCCTTTCCTTAGTGTCTAAGTTAACTCCAGTACGATAATGGGATTTTAATGTGAAATTTGGCATTTTTCAGTTTGCTTCCATATCTTTGCCTTTTCAATTATTTGTGGTGCACTAAAATATAAAATGATACCTCCTCAGTTCTCTCATGGCTTACTAGATGTCCACCATTAAGTTCAACCATTCTTGCAGATGGATATAATTTCTCTGCAAGTCGTTTTGCATGACATATCTGAGCAATAACGTCGTGTCTACACGGGGTAAAAGTAATATATCAGTAACTGTAGCAGACATGGTGCCTAAGAAAATAAAAGGGCTCAATAAGACTCTTTGATAGGGCTACCTGCCATGAATTACTAATACGGGAAATCCACCCATACGGATAGATTCTAATTCTTTTCTTGACATTTTATGTGTCCAGCATGCGTTAATCTGACCATCAAATCCATACTTTGACTGCATACCTGTTGATGATATGCCTTTTACGTATTCCTGCAGGTATATAGCATCATATTGTGTTTTCAAATCATGTAAACACTACTTGATTTTATAAATATAGCCAGTAGCTTAAGAAAAATTGTTTGATACCGTGAGGAGTTTAATTGTACAAGAAAACACTAGAAATCATAACCATTCTCCTAAGACCTATGATGATAAACAAGAAAACATACAATTCTTAGAACTCCTTACCTGGTATAACATTGCTCTTCTAGTCTTTGGTCCAATGAGCTCTTCAAGATATTCCTGCATAAAGTTGACAATGAATTCAATCAACTCTCCGTCATCTCGATGAGCTTATGCATTCTAAATTTTGAATAAAAAATAACCAGATAAAGAAATTGGAAAAGAAAGGAGCTATCAAGCTTATTATCATGACCTAAAGCAATTATTTTACCTGTGAATAGTGGGTGTCTAAATCAACAGCTGCTCTCTGTTCAGGAGTTTTTGCCTTCAGAAAACGAAGCGCAATTGACAGAGTTCGACGGTCAAACTGAAAGGAATCAGAGAAGTAAACTTAAGGCTGAGGTTTTGGAATTCAAGAGCTGAGCATCAAGGTAGTCTTTAGTTTCCAAATATAGTTCAGCTTTTGAAATTCCATAGTCCAGTTGTCAGCCACAAAATATTGCCAGAAGATCCAAGTTTTTAACTTTAATATCTTTGTTGGACATCTGAATTTTGAACTATACACATTGGATTATACTTGATCATATAACACTAAGATTTTTGTTTGGATTGAACTCTTGGGTTTATCGGATTAATCTGTAAATAGTTTCTGTTTATGATCCCGATCCCCAAGTTCCAATGTGGAATACCTTCGGTATGCATTCATAACCTCCACCAGTTACATTCAACAAAGCTAAAGATGAAATCCGCTCAGGTACCATTGCAGCAAGCTTACAAGCAATCATACCACCTGATTATCAAGAAGAAATCATTCAGTCATTAGACAATGGGATGATCTGTGAGGGTGCAGAACACTCTAGCTATTCAACTATGTACATAATTGACATTAATTGTACAGATGAAACCCATTTAATAGGACTAGCATGATAGCACATTAGCAGGAAATGGTAAACCTTTGGTAAATGAGAACCTAAACAGTTCTGTAATACTCACCCATTGAATGTCCAAAGACATGAGCTTTCCTCCATCCCAAATGATCCATTAGAGCTAATGCATCTTTTGCCATAATACTCGTCCTGCGAAATGTATATTAACCAAGTTTTGCAAGATAAGATGATAAGAACCCAATATATGGATAAAAGAGAGTAAAAATCTTCACTACAATAAACATAGATTCGTCATACATCCATTTTCACTTCAACTAATCTCAATTGCATCCTAGACTTCTTCTATTCGGAGGATCTTTCATACTCGACCCCACCATTACTTAATATCACAATTAACCATTCCCACAACAATTCACACCGTTCTATCAATTGAGTTCCTAGCTACACAAGGAAAGCAAGTTCCTGGCTAAAATATCTTTATCATTCAACCACTCAAGCACACGCGTGGATTACTATTGAGAAAACCTTCAAATTTGACCAGAACAATTCTGAATCAGACCTGAATTGTAACATAATCACAAGAGTAAGGATACAAACTCTTCCTAGTCAAATGAAATATCACAAATCATGCTTAAAAGAAACATTAAACTAATTTTTAAAAAGTTCAAAATTTTGGCGGCATTCAATACTCACGTGTACTCCGACTTTTTGGTGGGGATGGAACTCCGACCCATTCCACGGTTATCAAAAGCACAGACCTCAACACCGGAAGGTCCGCTGCCGCCACTCAGATCTTTAGCCGGCGAATCTTCACCGTCGTCATCGTCATTCGGAGTTACTGTCCCGGCGAGACTCTTTATCTGCGGCCCCCACGAATCGTGTGTCCCAGCCAATCCTGACGATTCATCGACAAAGCTTCAATTCGAAATATCAGTTCAATTTCAGACGACCGATATAATCTCGAGAATTTGTGGATCATCATTTCATCGCATCACAAACCTCCCACGAAATTCAACCAAACAAACTAGAAACCCGCAAAAAATAAAATTCCCGCGTTTTTACCTATGATGAGAAGAACTTTGATCGGCCCATTGCCGTATGTTCTGTAGAAAATGTTGATCCCGTTCCTGGTGCAGCTGCTGCTTGATGCCGCGACATCAATGTTCTGATACCTACTAACTTCGCAGAACGGCATTTTGACCTTGATAGTGTATGCCGCTGTGCCGGAATTGTTGGGTTCTAGAGAGGGAGAGAGAGAGATTATGAGCTGAAATATCAAAGAATCCAGAAGAATGAAAGAAGAAGAAGAAGAAGAATATACGAATGCCAGAATGCAATCGTTAAATATATACCGCACGCTTCAAATGTGCTGTAATTATTTATCTCTCTTTTTTTAAAGACAGATGCAAATCCTGCAATTATTTCTTGATTTTTTGAACTTTTTATTTTAATTTTTTTAAACAATTATTTAATGGATAAAATAACGATATTGTGAATATTGAAAACTTAATTGACTTTTAGTTCAACTAATATAATATTATTCAATAATTGGAAACGGGTACATTAAAAATGGAATTCTCTCTTTTTTTCCATAAAAGAGTATGATATCTCTTATATAAATGCATTAATTATTGTAAAAAGTTATGATGAAATGAAAATGGATGCACAAGTCAAATGTCAACCTTGTATGATAGGAACACTGAACATAAATAGAGTAGGAAACTGGCATTTACGATCAACGTATTTTAATTTAATTTAATTTATCGTGCTATTCAATTCATACCGTTAATAAAAAATTAAGAAGTTGAAAGGAGGATCTTTTTGGAAGTATATCATTGGTTGTATATAACTTGGAGTACTAGTAAATGTTATTCAGTTAAAGTTTAAAGTTTGAGGCTTTTTCTTAATCTCCTCTTTTAGAGTATAATAATAATAAAATATCATTAGTTCTAGAATTGATGTTTTGCTACTGGTAATGTTAATCAATCCACTACTTATCGTAACTGGAATAGAAATACGTTACTGGTTGAGAATGTAATCTTACGAAGATGAGATACAAAGAGATATTTCTTGTATCTCATTTTTTTTATCTATGAATGAATTCTTTACCTGAAAAAAAATAAAAATAAATAACAAGTAAACATACTTAATATAAAGCCAAGTGATGGTAGGTCAAAGCCACTCAAGTTGACAAAGTCGTTTCTAGAACAATGGCAGAGGAAATCAACATTTTA
This sequence comes from Leonotis leonurus, assembly GCA_026898415.1. Lineage (NCBI taxonomy): Eukaryota > Viridiplantae > Streptophyta > Magnoliopsida > Lamiales > Lamiaceae > Leonotis > Leonotis leonurus. The sequence continues at coordinate 358,243 of JAPKLX010000053.1, forward strand.
TTTTCTTCCCTTTTTTCCCCACTTATGATAATTGGAATCAACACTATGTAACACATTTCTATTTTATAAATTCAAAGGGGTAGAATATAATTTAACAAAATACTCCCAAATCCCAAAACGCACTCTCAACTCTCAAGTAGGAATGAGCTTCACTCATAACCAATATATACATTACAAAAGCTTTCAAACAAATTTGTAGCAGAAGCAGGACTCAACCTCAAACATTTCTGTTTCCGCAAGAAGAAAAGAAGATATAAAAGAAAAAAGAGAGGAAATATAATATTTACAGAAAACAACAGCAATTAATAAGCCTACTACATTACCACAACATACAAAAGAAGGTCAGATTCCAGAAATGAATAAATTAAAATCCGCACCTTAGTCCCAATTTTTCATTATATTCTGCTACTCCCTTTAAGCAACGGAATATAACCTGAAGGAAACATTATCCCAAAAACTCAGATTATTCGGAGAAAATTGTTGCTGACGCCTCCCAATATATATAACTTCTTCGCCTCTACCCATCTTCTTCGGCTGCACAAGAGTAGTCGTGTATCAGATTATATTGCTCATTTTGCTTTTTCTGTGTGCGTGCGTGGCTCTGTGTGCGTGTGTGATATAGAGAGCGACTTACTGCTCAAGATAAATCCTTGAAGCAAACTCTGAGCTCTCTCTGCCTGCTCCGGAGTACCTGATATTTGAATTACCTTCTCTGTTGATTCTTGTCCGTCATCTACCAATTTCACAGTTGCTCCTGATAGCTGTTTGCATGGATTATATGTCAAGGGGGGCGCCGTATATATATGCTGGCACACAAACAAAACGGCATGATGAGCACTAGAGCACTCACCTCGCTGATCAAAGTTAGCTTTCTTGATTTCTTGGCAAGTTCAGATGCTGCATGAGGCGGAATCACAACTTCAAGTATACTTCTTGTGACGAGTGGCATGGAGATTCTGAAGAATGGAGGAAGAAGATGACGGGTATGATCATTTTGAAAGAAGTTGGATTGAGATGAATTCACTCACCTCTGCAATACACTGGGCTGCTGCTCTTCGCGTCGCTCGCTCTCATTTTGCTTCATCACGTCGGCATTTGAGGGTGCGGACACCACATCCTACAAATTTATGTTTATTATAGCAAAGAACAAAGTATTCGACCTACAATTACTGAAGCTCGACAAAGAGCCGAAGTGTGAAAATCTTGAATCGTGCAATATAAACTTTTACCTATTAAAATTGATGCCAATAACAATTCTAGCGAACAAAATAACAGCAAAATTACAGGACACTCTTCGGTAAAAGAGCAGGTGCGGCCCACTGACCTTTACTTTTGCTATAGTGGTTGAGGAACTCTGAGGAGTGGAAAGAGCAGGACCATTTCCAGTATGGTTGGTTTCGACAAATGGAGGTATATTGTTTCTCGAAGCTGCCTCTGGTTCCACACTACCATTCATAGCCTCTTGTTCATTCCGATCAAGAAACTCCCGATATATGTAATTCCGTATCCGTGATGTCACCTCCACAAGAGCCTCTCGAGCAGCTGTGATCTCCCCAACTATCTATAGGTAAGAAAAAATATGGCAGCGCAAGAAATGTATTAGTTTTGTCGAAATATTTTCATGTATGGCATGTAGGAATATCACTTGGAATATTTCGAGCAATGAGCACTTAAAATGAACAACAAGTGCAGAGATACAAAAAGAATATTTATCCACAGATCCTTCCCGAAAGGTAATATTATCAGGAATAACTGAGGTTCAGCAATAGCACAAACCATATTTGAGGTAAACAGGAGAGTGGAGGATGTAAAATGCAGAAGATATCTAACAAGAACAGAAATAAGTCATAGAAGCAGACTCATCTTAATCTTCAAGAATACACAACTATATAGAACAAACCTGTACAATCTCATCCATCCCTGATACACCTACGGGGCGTTGTTCTCTCGGCAAAATCTTTACATTTGCACCACTGATTTTACCTAGTTCAGCTAAAGAACCAACTTCATCCGACTGTAGAAGCAGCCGAGTTGTAACAATATTTTCTTTTTCTAGAACAAGATCAACAATGCGTGTTTGAATATGTAACAATGCTTCTTGGGCAGGAAACAATTCGTCATCAGGAGCCTAAAAGCCATACAAGTGCATCAGTGTTCAAATAGACAAATAGAGATCAATAATACAGTTTAAAACACAGCCATGAAGTAGAGACGAGCCCCAATTTGATTACAAAGAGAGAGGAAGACCAACCTCATCAGAAGATATAATTATTAAAAGCTCATCTAATCCAGCAATGGGATCAGATACTTCAATATTGACGCCTATTTCATTTTGAAGCAAATTAATAATTCCTTCCGACTCCCCAACAATACAGTTGACCTTATCAATGGGGCATAGTATGCGGAAGACAAGATCTTCAGCAGAAAATGATTGAGCGTTATCTCCTACACTAGCAGGCCCAGATTCATGGGCAAATCCAGATGAACGTGAGGAATAGTTGTTATTCCTTGAACCGGAAGAATACCTTGATCCAAAACTAGTCCCTTCCACAGATGATCGCCTATTATTGGCATGGAAATCATCGTCTGGAGGATAGAAACGATCAGGCGAATGTGCTCTGTTTTGATTTTGAAAATTGCTTCTATCGCGATGCTGGCTTTCCCTCAAGCGAGAAGAAATGATAGCTAAAGCACTTTTCACGGCATTCATGTCACCAACCACCTGTTCAATTAGGTGCAGTATTACACAACAAAAACTTTATTTCTAACCACTGTAGGATAAATATTCGAATAGCAGAACTGCAAGGACAAAATAGTCAGATAAATATATCTAAAACTTCTTATCTAAATTTCAGTCTTATGTTCTATACTTTTTAAAGGAGTGGTGGAACTGCATTACTTAGTTGGTGCTCTTGATTTTATATTCGACAAGGGAAATTGTTAAAATTTAGAAGTACAAAACAAGACATATGAAAGTGTTGAAAGAACCTAAACTATATAATGTATATAGAAAACAATGTAGTATGGCTATTGCATGTGACTGGGATGCTGAAAAGCTTCAAATCTATGTATCAGAAGAAAGCTTAGATTAGAAAATTGCAGCATAAATAGAATTTCAGATTGTCTATTCATTCTGCTACATTAGTCATCAATTCTTATTAATGCCATCAGATTATCAGCAGCATATTATCATATCCTACATACATATAACTCATTAATGCGTCCTCATCCATAAGAATTATAACGTTAAACGATACCCAGCATCATAAACCTCAAAACCTCAGTTTCCTCCTAAGAAAAAACCTATCAGTTTCAGAAGTGAGGCGTGCTTGTAATCACATAATAGTCAAATCTCAATCTCAACCATTCAAGTGAGCAAATTTAGAACTCCAAGTTCCATCTCTAAGCACAGGCATATATAAGTTCGAGTACGGGGATTCAATTCAGATTCTGGATTTGAAGTCTTATGACTTCTGTTTCACAACAAAGCCAATCCATTTGCATCCAATATAGTGTTTTTTCATGTCAAGTAATATTCAAAGCTCCAAATGTTTTTCATGTCAAGAAATACTCAAAGCTCCAGAGGGAAGTGTGCAGTCAAAACCTGAACAATCTCCTCCGACATGGAAACACATCGCGGCAGAGTATGATCTCGTGGTAAAATCCTAATATGTGTCTTGGTCTCCATCTTCATTTGCTCGATTATCTTCCCTCCTTTCCCCAGCAAGCAACCCACGTGCAAACGTGACACCACCAGCCTCGTGACCACTCTATTACCGCCACCACCACCACCTCCTCCTCCCCCTCTACCACCGTACTCCTCATTCTCGTCCTCGGGGAAGCCAGCATTGTGCCCAAACCCCCCAACATCAGTCTCCAAAATCCTCTCGTGAATCAACAGCAAAGCCTCCTGTGCAGGGGAAAACGACGGCATCCTTCCATCCGGGTCCCGCCTCCTAGTATCGGTGATCTCAATTATCCTCTCCTCATCTCCGGGCATCAGCTCGTGCACATTGATCCAAGCCCCAGTGTGCTGCCTAATCGCCTTGATTATGCTCCCAGATTTCCCTATCACTCCCCCTGCCTTCACGTCGTGGCACAGAATCCGGTAGCTCGTCGTCACCATCAACGAATGATCCTGCAGTTTTCTCCCTCCACCACCACCAACTCCACCTCCACCTCCGCCGTATGAGGACGAGGAACGCCGATAGCTCGGAGCATAATGGTGACCACCTCCACCTCCGCCGCCGCCGCCGCCGCCGCCTCCGCCTCCACCACCTTGTGAATTATTTCCATACCGCGGCTTGCTCCGTGAGTGTAGGGTTTCAGATTCATAGTCCTGGTCATAATAGTATCTCTTAGATCTCGATCTCTCCATTTCCGATTCTCCACTTCCAACAACAACAATCACAATAAAATCAATCCAGGAAATAAAAAGGTCCAAAATCCAAATCCGAGATTCAATGGTGAAAAATTCAAAGTCGCAGCCCAAAAAAGCAGGGGAAAATTAGGGTTCCTATCGGGTACAGATTCGCAAATTGTAGTTGAACTCTGAACTTGTTGTAGCAAAACCCACCGCGATTCATCCCAAATCACAACATAATTTTCTTCATGTGTAGTAAATAATTATAGAATTCACATCACAGCCCTATATATCAGACAAATAATTTGGTGGTTAGTGTGTGAAAATAATAATGTTAGGACTAGGAACACCGAACACATCAGATACTTTACCATTACCATACAATACCTTCTTGTCCTTTCTTTAATCTAATACTCGCTCCGTCCATCAAATAAGTTCATAATTTACCATTTTCGTCCGTTCACAAAACATCTTCTCACTTTAAACTTTTTATTTATGGTAATGGATTCACCACACTCTCTACACACAACTCAATTTAATATAATGGACTCGTATTCCACTCATTACATATCATTATTAAAGTCAAAAGCACTACATTAAAATCCGCACCGGGTCAAACTAGAAACTTCTTTTATGTACAGAGGGAGTACTTAGCAACTAATTCTACACACAAAACACATTACTTAGTTTTTCATACTGCATAATAAATTAATAATATGTAAATGTTTTTTGCAACAATGGTAAGTAATTTGTGGCTTAAATGGTGTGCTGAAATTGGTGGAATTTGAAAATTAATAATTGGTTGAGTTTTGGTGGGGACAGATTAATTAATGATTATTGGTGAAGCTTAAATCTTGTAGTTGTTTCATGCCATTCCCCAACTTATTTTATAAATTCAATTATGTACATTTATTATTGGTACTTATAAGTTATAACCCAATGCATGGATTGAAATCAAATTATATATTACCTGATAGTATCAGTGCTATCAGTGCATTTCTCCATTTGAGTTAGAATAAATACGTTTTCGAACTTTCTATATAAAATTCAAAATGGATGTTCGTACGCGAATCTCAGCAGTTACTTATTCTCATTCTACATATTGATCTTTTTGAATTAAAAGAAAATTTTGGGGTGAAATATTAACATTATGTGGACTATTTTCACTTTCAATATTTGATAAAATAATTAAATTTAATATAGTCTCTATTAAATGGGCACTATGGGCCATATAGTACTCAAATCAAAGCCCAAATTATATGGCTTTTATTTTGGGCCGGGCCCATTATAACAGAAATTGAAACAATAAAAAATCCAATATATCACAATTCACAAATACACTAAAATAGATAAGATTGAATGCTTGATTGTTGATACTGCAAATGCAATGGCGCTACTTTCTTCAACTTTCAGCAGCTGTTCGCGTCTCTACTCTTTACCAGTAAAAGTATGTTTCCGGAATCACACCTTCGTCTTTTTTCAGCTAAGATTTTTATCGATTTTTGATCGATAATGTGCAGAGAAGCGAAGTAAAACCGGATAACAAATGGCGTTTATGTTTTGCTGTGAAACCGCCCCAGGTCAGAGTTTTAATTATGTTTTATAGTTTTATTGCTTAGTTTGTGAGAATTTTGCTTACCAAATGCGATTTTTTTTTCCGGTAATTTGATTGGCAGGATAGTTCGAACTTGAGAAATTCAGGGGGAAGTCGTAGGCAAGTGTGGAGGCGGAGAAAATTGGTATGATTGTGTGCCCTAGATACTTAGATACGTCCGTGTGTGTGTTAGAATGTATATATTGGGAAGTGAGCATGACTTATTTGTGAGTAAATGATTATTTTTCCTCATTATTGTTGTTGTATTTGGATTTAGCCGTTAGTATTGAGATATAATTTGACAGTTGCTTCTCAAACAGTGATTGGATTTAGTCATTAGTATTGAGATATAATTTGACAGTTCCTTCTCAAACGGTGATTTGAGTACTGAAGTGTGAACTGAAAATTGAAACATCTAGTTGTTCTGGAAACTGAGAGAGAAATGTAACATATGAACTGGAATGAATATTAGTTTGGGAGTTTACAGAAACATTTTGCTTCAACTTTGGAGCCCAAAGGGGAAAACATATGAACTGGAATGAACAAGTGTATGTGCCTTACTGATGTTGATCGCAACCGTCATTTCCTATGGTGTTTACTATCTTCTTTGCATCCTTGATCCACTTAGAAGTGGAAAGTGCTGATGCCTGTATGTCGTGTTTTCAGATGAAAAAGGATAAAGCTAGGATTGAGAGAGTTCCGTTTCTGGAGGAACAGGTGAGGAAGATAAGGGAGTCAGGAGAGCTCTTGACAATGGACATCGAGAGGCTATTACTCTCTGAGGATAACAGGTTTGATTTCGTGAACGAAATAGCAGCAGAGGCAAAGCAGTATGTTGAGAACAACCGTGATGAGTATGGTGCAAAGAAGGCAATCCTTCATGTTATCAGTAACCGTATGAACGATTCTGGAGTTTACCGCCCGGAGGCGTACAGGGAAGACGATCCTTTCAAGCCAGCTCCTGGTTACATAAAGCAAGAACTCTATGATAAGTAGTTGTTATTTTGTTATATCATAATGCACGCATGTTGTTAGTCGACCTGGCTCCAGCATTGATAGTGTTGTTAGCTGCTTGGAAAAACACTCTTATGCCTAGGTATAATTGTGAATGCAATTTGATAGTTCTAAATTTTGTGCATGCTTGTGTTAAACTGCTTAGATATTAACATTACCTTTACAAACATGTTAAGGCTAATGTGTGTGACTGTGTTCATTATGACATATAATGACACACCTTCCTAATGTTACCGTCTTCGTTTACAACCTTTTTCACTTACGAATTACTCCCTCTATCCCACTTTACTTGACACGTTTTATATTTGCATGAGTGTATTATAATAATAAAACGTGTCAAGTAAAGTGGAAGGGAAGTAGTAGTAAATTTGGATAATTGACTCAATTTCCCTTAAAAACTTTATCAGGGGAGGACATACCCCATCATGTAAACTTAATTCTAATAGTCATTTTCCACCAAGGTTGAAAATTTAACACATACCATAAAGCGTGGATAGTCTAACATCATTTGTTGACAGTGATATTGGTTGCAACCCATTATAATCTTATACCATAACTAACGTAGATATTGAATCCAATTTCCCTTTAAAAAGTCTTATTATTTGGGGTGGAGATAGATCACCATATAAACTTGATTTTCGTAATCATCATTCACTAATATTGGACAATTTTAACACACCCCTCACGCCTAGTGTAGACAATCCAACGTCATATGTTGATAACGATAATGAGTAGTGACTTAGGAAGTGTTATTTTTCATATACTTCATATGTCTCATTATTTATAACTTCGTGTTATCAAAACTATGAGTATTTTATTGACCTTTTGACCATAAATAATGGATAAAGTATTATTTAGTGATATGAATGAAAAGTCATAACAAATGATTTATATTTTTACTATAGTTTTTATCTTATAAGTGGACATATATTTGTTTGTATGACCAAATTTTCTTGTAATGATGTCACTCTTGTACTCAATCTATTCTTGAGCCTAGCTTAGCCAACTTTATTTTTCATTATTTCAAGAGATGATATCATTTTGCCTTTATGCAGTGATAATGAAGTGCATAAACTTTCTGCATTTATCATCTCCATATCTAAAGCTACAACACAAATATTGTTTGACTTACTGTACAAATAATATGTGTAGCAATTCTAATATGGGACAATAATGCTCTTATCTTTCACTATCCTTACCTAATAGATATTTACACCAGCCTATATTAGGACACTGTCTACTACTACTTGTACTATTATTATTAAGTGGTTTCAAAAGTTTCCTATTGAAAGCTAACCCTTCAAGAAACACTACAACATTTAATGGTGGAATGTAAATCTCAAATGATATTTCATTATGTGTATAAAATATTATGTATATGTAAATATAGGAATGAGTTTCACATAAAAAGTATTCAGTCTGTAGAAAATTGAATTTAATAGGTAGTAGGTATTATTATATTTTTATAATGCACTATTATTTGATGCATCTTCATGCATAATTTATTACTCCCTTCATTCCGGTAATAACAACTCGTATTCCTTTTTAGGATGTCTCGTCAATAACGATTCGTTTCTTTTTTGGGTAAAAAATAGCACATGGGATGTATAGTGATTTTCGTGTGATATATAATTATTATATTTCTTAATTTTCGTATAAAAAGCAAATGAGTCGTATTAGTGGGACGGAAATAATATATTATTAATAAACCTTTAATAGGTGCATAATGTGTAATCCTCGGAGATTGTGATATAGGTAATGAGGTCACTAAAATAGTTCAACACTGTATGAATGAAACTTGTAATATTATTTGTCGTACACAACGAAATGGATCGAAATGCATAAAGTTTATGAAAAAGATGTTGAATGTTATGATTTTCCATCTACCATTAAATTTTGAGGGTAATATATTAATCTCGAGCTCCATTAAATTTTCCTGTATACTCACTCCGTTTTTTTATAAGTGTTGTATTTTGATATATTTTTTTTTATAAGTGTCATTTTAAAAATGTAGACAATGTATCATTTTTCTCATTTTATCCTTATTTAATATTTTTATAATATGAAAGTAAAGTGTATGAATACATTTATAAAAGTGTGAATATAATAAATTGATGAGGTTATATAAGTAAATGTATTCCTTCATTCGGATGCATAAATAAATGAAATATGACACTTATTAAAAAATGGAGGGAGTATCATTTAGCATCACATATAAAGTGGTGTTTGTTTTGAGTGATTAACTATATTGATAAAATAGATGATTGACTATTTCAAGGATAAGATTATTGAATTATTTTAAAATTGAGTAATCCATCGTTTATATCTTAAAGTAAATATTAGATTAATTTTAATTATTTTTATTAATCAATCATACCATGCAAGTAAACAATGATTGAGGTTACAGCCACAAATTAATGGTATATATAATCGCATGGTGGCAGTATGCCTAATAAGCCATGATCAAAACATGGTAATGCAATTTAAGATATTGATATTTGTCAAAATTAATTAATAATGCTCTTATATATTAATTAATTAATTAATAATCAATTGCTTTGGACCAAACAAATTGGTCGACAAAGTCCTTATATATATTAACTTTATAAGTGGAGGCCAAACTCAAGTCTCAAACTAAACCAGAAATGGAAAATTCATGCATCCTGATCCTTCCAACATCAATTTTCTAAATAGACTATTAATACCATCACAATATTATATTGAGTCTCCACAAATTAACAAGATCGATTGGTGCATGCATCCAATTAACCCAACTGGGATTTGTCTGATAAAGTCATAAGACTACTATATATAAATTATTATTATTATATATATTCGTCTACAATGGTAAATAATATAGTAATCTCGTTACAATATAACATAATAAGCAGCATGGCTTTTTATTTGTTAGTACTACACAAGTACATGCACTAGTAGCAAGAGATGTGTGTGTGTATACGTAGGATTTAATTTAGGGATTTTTGGTGCCTCCACCAGCTTTCTTCCCTCTTGGAGGTGGATCATGCTTTACATTATGGCCAGCATAGTCATAGTCGAATATCATGTCCATTCCAAGAACCTTTCTTGAATGTGCTCCTATATTTTCCTGAGAAAACAAAATACCACAAGATAGATGAATTTAGGCCTTAGGTCACCCCTAGAGCTGGGGACACTTATATATTTACCTTGTAAAGAGGGCTAGTCTTGATGTGGTCCGAGCCCTTCACTGCACCTGCAAAGACAAGAGATATGACCGATCGAGTTATAAGAAATATTGATCCACAGCATAGTCATAGTCTAATGCATGTATGTATATATAGTAGATAATAATTATATATAGCTAGTCACCTGCAAAGAGGAACATGAGCAGCAAGAACATTATTGCTACGCTCTTTATCCTTGAGTTCATCACTAATAATGAATCAGATTTCTTCAGTGTGAGACGATATATGAGAGAAAATTGTAGTTTCTTGAATTCAAAAAAAGGATGGGTTTTAAAGATTCAGGAGGGAAGGCAGCTTTTTATAAGGAGAAGTGTGTGTGATTTTGTGGTGCTTCCTACCCCACCCACCCCAATGGCTCATACAATCATGACGAAATGCATTACCAAATTCTAAGTCAACTTCACAATATGCATGTTACATCATCAACCCATAAATACATTATACGTATATATATATGGCATTGATGTTTACATTTTGTGTGTGTATGGTATGGGTGCATCCAATTTTGTCCCTTATGCATAGTTCCTTTGCATGGCTACCTCAAATTAATCACTCAACTGCAACACAAAGAGTTGTGTGAAATACATAATGCATGCTACTATATATGCTCTCATGTCTTGCTTTTTTCAATGCTTCCAAATTCCAGTGACTTAAAATACTGATTATAATCTTCCAAAATTTCTTGTGCCCTTCAATATTTAAATTAAACCCTAAATCAGTAGTGGTGAGATTTAAACCACATTATCACTAAATTAATAAATGCACACACCATTTGCCTTTTCTTATAGAGCTTGGCGATTTGGCGTGGGTTAGATTTGGTATAAAGAATGCAAATTTTCTGTTCGCTTCGAGTCAATATATCAAACAGCACAAATATTGAATAGTGATATTAAAAATTGTATTCCTTCTGTCATTTAGCAATATATAAATGTTGTTAAAGACGAAAATAGGACATTCACCAAACCAACAGAAACGACAAGACTGACTTTCCGTAAAGCTTTTATGTTATTTTTTTAGAAGTTGGCATCAGCCGGTACAACTGAAAGGCATGCTAATTTCAAAAGGTTAAAAACAAGCTTCGAAAAAGGTAATGTAAAACATTAAATTTAAAATTCTTTGTTAATATACGCCTAAAAGATCTCACATTCTACAGAAATGTGTAATTTTTATAATGAATTTATCGATTCGCATTTTGTACTCGATTATAATTCTCAGCAAGGTGAACGGCAAATATAAAGGAACTATAAACGCCTTCTAATCACTTATCCTATACAAATTGAACATAAAATATTGATTAAAACATCCACAAGAAATTGATTTAACAAGATTTACACCGATTCAGTAAATTGTATAACATACAAAAGCAAACATATATATGTATATAAAAAAAAGAAAAGGGCGTAGAGATGAATACCACAAAGGCCACAAATACATTGCCTCTGTAAAAACAACAGAAAGAGTGATGACATTCTTCAATCCTATTCTCAAATCTGTTCAACGTGCCCACTCTTGCACAACAAAATATATATAGATTTTACATATTCAAACCAAGATTGAAGAACATTCTGTACTGGACGGGCAGAAGATAGAGGGTTTTCCTTCTCGTACATGGAAAGAAATTTGACCCGGCAACGACACCTTTAAACTAATGAAAGAAGTAGAGATGCAAATGAAATGAGACCTAAAACTGGGGCAGTGGTTTGACAAAACCCCATGCAATTTTCTAGATGAATGAAATGAATGATTTTGTATGCAAAAGATTGCTATGCGTTTGGTATGTGATGCAAGACACAAATAGACCTGATAATATAAAAAAGAACACTTTATGCATGAAAAATTTATGGATAGAACAAAAAAAAAAGTGTGGCAGGAGAGCTTGACTTCAAGTAAACCAAGAAACAAAAGCTGCGTGCTGATTGCGTTGTTTTACACCGCATGACAAGTGGTAACCAGGGTCAATACAGGAGACCAAGAAACAAAAGCTGCGTGCTGATTGCGTTGTTTTACACCGCATGACGAGTAAGTGGTAACCAGGGTCAATACAGGAGCTTTTCAGTAACGGCACAGGCCGAGAAAAGTAGCCCATATCAAGCATGCAGCATAGTTAGCCAGTTCAGACCATTAGCAAGCATCCATACCCAGTACAAAATTGGTATTTCGTTAAAGTCCTCCTGAAGAATTTAGAGAAGCCACCACCATCACCGACTACCCCCCATCCCCTCCCCAACCCTACTTCCACCTCCAACTCCAAGGCAAAAGAAAGGAACCAGACCCCATGATGCTTATGCATGAGTTAGCAACAACAGAAATGCTTCTGCTGTCAGAAAATGGTATGACCCAACATGACATGACTATCCAACCTCGACCCCGACTCGACACGACCATATGCATGAAGGTAAAGTAATATGCACCGAGAGTAGACTGCCTCAGACAGATATGGCACGACTGATGGCCAACCTGGCCCACTCAGCAGACTCCTTAATCAAATGGTCCTCGGAGGACAGACACTCATTCAGGAAGTCTTTGCTAGATAGAGATTGTTGAATTAGAGAACCTGCATTACTTCCCAGAGTGTCCGCAAGATCTCCAAGGACACCAATAGCTGTTTTCATCACAATATCATCCCTGAGTCAAAAAGTTAAAAAAATAATCAGAAAACCTTTGGGAAAAGGGATTGTAGAGAATAACCCAGATAAGATATAAAACCTATTATCAATATGTATACTTACATGTCCTTCTCCAAGTAAATGCTATCCAGGAATTGCAAGATGTGTGGTGCATATGGTATCAGGAGTTGGGTTTTAGGTGAGTTCTTGAATCCCTGAAATATCCCCGAGTATGCTTCCAAAATTCCATTCCTCAGAGAATTAGTATATTCGATCATTTCATCATCAGCTCCAGATGTACGAGCAGACAACTCTGCAGCACTTTGTAGCATTGGCATGGCATACATCAAATACTTCTCGAAGTTCTCACCTATTGCTAAAGCTATATCTCCAAAGCATGAAAATATCGGAGGCTTCACAGACCGATGCAACTGATTGCTCGACAAGTCCTTCAGTAGCTGTGTCATTATCCCATCACAGTAAGGCATAACCTTATCCTCCAATGCCCTGCAGATATCCCCGACAACACCGACAGTGACTGCGCATACCTGGTATTCCTCAAAATTCTGAAGACCCATCTCCAAATACTTGTAGAAATCTGGCATGTACTTTGCAAAGTTTGGCCCTGTTGCATAGGCAAGTGCACCAATTGAAAGCATTGCTTCCTCGTGGACAGTGGCATTTCTACAAGCAAAGACACGTAGAAGAAGGCTCATTATCTGATCTGCATATTGCATTAAGGCATACTTAGTAGGTTCTGTTGCCCCTAGTTTCTGTATGATGACTTGCAGGCACCCGCAGAGAAGGCCTTGTAATTCAGTCTGCTTTTCCCTCTCATCGGATGAAAGTTTTTGAGCCTCAAGAGTCTTGTGAAGCTCAGACATAATAACTTGAACAAGTTCCACCACTAAACGAGCTGTTTCTTCAGTGGAGCTCCTCACTACTTCATTCAGAGTCTCATAGGCAGCTGTCCTAAGTCGAGACTCACCTGAGTCTTCTCTATGAGTGACATAAAGAAGAGACTGTACGATTTCTTGGAAATAAGGCGTCAATGGTGATGTTGGGCCAACATCCTCATAGCCTTGGGCCAGAAAATAAAGAGCACCGCAAGCCTTTTCAGCAACATTTGGAGCATCTTTCATGCTCTGGAGGAGAACTGTGATAATCTGTTGACAATTTGCTGGCGTAATAATTGGAGTCTGCACAGTGGAACCATGAAGAAACTCAAATATCCTCCCAATGGTCCAGGCAGAAGTGTCCTTTACGTGACTACTAGGATCTTTGGTCAAAGCAGTGAGCATGAAACTAAGAGCAACATTAACAATAGGGATCAATTTTTCTGGTGATGGGCCCTCCAATATTGAGCCAAATGCATAAGTGGCCGCCTCTCTCTGCCTCCAATCGCCTTTTGTTATATTTTCTTCAATAAATGGCATGACAAGTGGTACAATGTCGTCCCCCACTGTCCGAGCAACCAGACCTAGGCAAGTACCTCCCGCCATTGCAAGGTTCCAGGCACCCTCATCTTGATCCTGATCTTCTTCTTGCTTAAGAAGTGTCTCCAACAGCAAGGGCACGAGAGCAGGCAGTGCTTGCTTGATGAAATAGTAGCAGGGAACATCTGAATCTGCGGTGAAATCACCACCATATTCCAGAATATCAATTTCCTCATCACAAATTGAGCTCCAAAATTCAATTGCTTGGAGAGCAACTGGTTCCTCATCATCACGGACAGCCTTGGATGTGATATTGAAAATGTCTTGTATGTATGGTGCTAGCTTTTCATAATATGTGGAGCCAATTGAGACCAAACACTCATACGCAGCTAGTCGAATCTTCACTTCTGGAGAAAGTGTGGCCTCACAAACAACTCTCATTATGTAATCTCGCTCCATATCATTTGAAAAGTTGGCCTGGGCAAATCCAAGTGCATTATATAAAGCTCTTGTGGATGCAAGCCGGACCTCAATATTACCTTCATTTGCATTCATCCCTTGAACAACAGCAGTAAGTATCTTATTCACTTGATCCTGATCAATTACCTCAGGAGCAACTTCTTCACACAAGTATCCTAAAGTTTCAATGGTTGCTTGCTTCACATGAGGTGCAACCTGATGAACATTTGAAAGGAGAGACCCAACAAGCTCTGGCCACTGCTTCTGTGGCAGCTCAATGCCTGCCACCTTTGCAATCACTTGTGAGGCAGTTGACCTAGCATCAGCAGCAGTGGAGGAGAGGGTCTGTAATAAGCATGCCTTTATCTGGCTTTTCACAGAAACATCTAATGACAACCACTTTTGCACGAGCTCATACTTCCTGTGCTGCTCCTTTGCATCCAATGCATTTTTCAAAACCAAACCAGCTAGTTTGCGGCTGTCGACAGGCTTCTCCTCACTAGAAAGCTCTGCAGAAAGGGACAACAGGAAAGCAGGAAGGTTTTGCTCTTGAAATTGTTTTAAACTCTCTTCGGCATGCTTCCTCACGGTTGAATCAACAGATTGTGCACTTAGAAGGATCTGAGTTACTTCCATAGCCATATCGTCCTGTCAATACGACAATTTAAAATTTTATAAGATATAATAAGATTTGCAACAGAATATTTTAGTGAACCTAATACAAGACTTCCGTACTCATAGCTACAGAAGACATTATATGATTAAGGTTAATCAGTACACTTGCGGGAAACAACAAAATACAACATTAACTGCCGAAACAAAAAAGGTTCTGGTAATAAGCATGGTCGTATTTGAAGAAACACGCACATACACAGAGATTAAACATCTCCCCCATTATAGTTCAATACGTCAGTTACCAGTGCAGCTATTTCCGTTAAGGAAACGGCGCCAGACTTTAACAGATCCAATTAAAATCTTCTAAAGCTCCAACATAATAAACATTATAATACGTCAAATAAAACTAATTGTTCACCACGGTGCACCCAAAGTGCACGAAATCAACCAAAATCAACCCAATAGCTAGGGTACCATCAATCAAAATAAAACACATATATATACAGCATAAACAGCCACTTCTACCTACGATTATAAATCCACTGAACACAAGTAAAAGCTCAACTGCCAAAACACGCAATAAAAATGAACTTCAGAGAGCGCTCAATATCGTACAATCGCATTTTCGCATTAGCTAAATAACGATATATCAGACTTTATCCCAGCCTATAATTTTCGTCTGAACAATCAGATCGTGCCAAGACGCAGATCCAATAATCCTTCAATTGTGTATCCAACTTACTCTTCTATTCCACCACATGAAATTTATTGCACAAAACACATGCTACAGTTTAATCCAAAAAAAAAGCTCAAAACAGAAGCCAATCAAATAAAATCACCTGGGCGAACGAGGTGAGGAGGGAAGGGGGAGCGAATGAAAGAGCTCACTGTCGGATCGAATTAATCCAAAAGCGGCGCCCCTGAAAACCCTAGGCAGGGAGTTATAGAGAGAGAGAGTGGGACTTTCTGTGAGTGAATCTATAGAGAGAAAATCCGTAAAGCTGAACTTGAATGATGTGAACTAATAAGTAATTTCTTTTTTCTTTCTTCCTGCCATGTAATAATAATAATTAAATAAATAAATAATAATAAATGGGCAATTATTGTATGCGGAACCGACCACGTAATTTCTACAGCTTAATCCGCTCTTTCATGTGGGTCCCAGATTTCCCTCTTACTATATTTTTTTATTCTTCTTACCCATCCTTTTTTTTGAATTCGATTTGTAATATTTAAATTTCTCTTTGTCTTTATCTTTTCTTTTATTGGCTAAAGTATAATGTATTGAAGGTTACATATCTTATCTGTACAAATATACAATTGCCAGAAAACAATCCTCATTTGTCGATTACTTGTTGAAAATTTTCAAATAAGTAGCTTTCTGGGTGTTTGATATGGCATGTGTATTTTAAAATGTAAAGATAGACTAAAAATAGTGGTGTTCGTAGTTTAATTTAGTAAGATATATATAAAAATTTAATTAAATTATAAAATACGATTTAATTTATTATATAAATTAATATATATATATAATAATTATATTATGATTTTACATTTTATTTTTATTTTTTAAAATCAAACTGAAATTATATATTTTAACTCGCAAACCAAACCAAACCTCGTAAATACGATTTGAATTTATTTATTGTTTTAGCATTACCATGAACACATCAGCTAAAAATGGCAGGCTTTAAAGAAGTTATGAAATTAGCTGGGTTCTGTTTTTTAATTTTGAACTTTGTGGTTGCAAACAAGTTGCTTTTCATTTACTATAATCATATGATTTTGATTAATTAGATAATTTATTTATTTATTTAATTATATTCTGGCTTTGCATTATAACAACCACTTTATATATTCAATCAAAAAACCAACCACTTTATTATTGTTTTAGCAGTACATAAAAAAATATTTTTTTATGCTTTTGGTACTTTTTTGGTTGGACGATAAAGCATCTTTAATAAGCTAATTAAACTAAACGTTCTGGAAATTCTAAGCTCGTGACGAAACACGAATCACCAGACATAATTAAAAAAGAAGAATTGAGAGATTTAAATATATATCTTATCAATCTAATCTCCCGGCCTAAAAGAGAAGCAAATAAACAAACACAAACTACAATTATATATAAATATCTCGCATAGAGTGATTATATAAAATAGTCAAAAAAAATTGTAAAAATCAAATAATAACCACCAACAAAATAATATTATCTCCGTCCATGAAAATGGTTTACGTTTTGACCCGACATGGATTTTAATATTATATTTTGACTTTAATGGGGATATGTAGTTAGTAGAGTTAGGATCACACTTTATATATTGATTTAAATTGATTGTGAATAGTTAGTGAAGATTAGATGTCACTTAAAGTATTGTTAAAACATAGATGTGTGTGGTGGAAGTGATGAGTCCACTTGCTATAAAAAGGAAAGTTTCAAATGTAAACCATTTTTGTGGACATTCCAAAATGGCAAAATGTAAATCATTTTGGTGGACGGGGGGAGTATTTAAATTATAGTCATTTACAATTTTTTTGTACTAAAACACCCTTACAATTATATTTAGACTTCTAAGTATGAATTGTCTCGAATCATACTATTCATACGTAGTATTTAATTTTATTAAATTGTACGTACGTATGAATTGTATGAATATACATTTCATACCATTTTTACTATTCATATAATTAAATTTAAATAGAAAAGTATATATGGTAATTCATGTTAAAATGATTAGAATTTAAATAGTTTTATGTTTGTGAATTTTATTTGTCTTTTATAAAAAAAATTTGGTTAGTTTGTATAATTAACACTTTCATACATATAAGCAAATAAAATAAATGAGTAAGCAAATAAAAAATAAAAAAAAAGGAAATTAATAAAAAAAACAGTAAAAATGCGCATCCGGGGAATCGAACCCCGGTCAGTACCGTGGGAGGGTACTATGATACCACTACACTAGATGCGCTTGTCTGTAAAATTTATTTCTTGTATTTAATTTCACCTAATTGATCATGTCATTAGACGTAGAATACTTTCTCTGTTCAACTAAAAGTGATCACTTTTTTAAAAATAAAATAATTTCACTTTTAAAAAACATCACTCCTACTTTTCTAAAATACAACATTTTATATTCTTAAACTATGTGTTGAATTTTTGTGACGGCATTTAGCAGGATGGAGGGAGTAATTAATTTTGTTTTCTTAGATAAAAAAAAATACTTGCATACTCAAATCACATAATAGGTACTATTAACGCAATAGTATACTTACTCTAAATGTCATTGACCATTCAACAGTATCCTACTAATTAAAAGATATTTGCTTTTTCTTACCCCGTGAAATACACTTTGAATTTTGAGTTTTATTAGAAAGGAACTCAAATTTTAAATTGTTTGCCTAATTATATCATTCATTTCATTCCAATATCCTAATTGGTGATTTAATTTTTAAATTTATATTTAAATTTAATGTAATGTAATTTATTTTTTTATATGACGTCATATTAAAATTGAAAAAATCAAGTTTATTGCTTCCTATATTGAAACACAACGTGCGAGTATCACTGCATAGAATATGAAAAATAAAATACAATAGAGAAGGGGTAATAGTAAAATTACTCAATTTACAAAAAGTAATGATAAAAACTATTCACTTCTTACGATAATATGAGAAATTTCTTCATGAATTTTTTATATGTTCATGTAAAGGGTAATTTTTATCTTTTATTTTTAGATCCTTATTTTTTTCTTTTACTTAAAATTAGTATTTTAGGTTTTGTACCGTAGAAGAAACCAAAAAAAGAAAAGAAAAACAACGAATTATAAGAAACAAAAAGCTAATGTGACTAATTCAAAACCTAATTTTGGCAATTGATTTCCCCTAAATCCACATCTCTCGAATCAACCCACCGATCAACAATCGTAAGCCTCGAATCGAAGAAAACAAGCATCAATGGAGAATGAAAACGGATCGTACTACGACAAGGTCGACGGCCTCGCTCGGTGGGTCGGCATGGGCGTCGCGGCGGCCTTCTTCGCCTCCCTCGAGCACTGCTCCTGCGTCAATTTAACCACATTCGACACCGACGATGACGAAGAGGAGGAGGCCAAGGATCGCCCTCTCATGCTCACCTCCTACAATTCCTTCAACTCCACTTCTTCTTTCGCCGCCCCCACTTATCCAGTCATAAATGTAAAAAATCCTCCCACCGCCGTTGAGAATCTCCCGGTCTGATCGTGTTGCTCATCACCATTCTCTATAAGATCGGTAACTTGTTGCATTTATTGTTTGAATAATTGATCTTTGTCACCTTGGCATGGGATTTTTCCCCCATCGTGTTTGGTTTTGGTGTATTTGTCTATTTTATTTTGCTCTTGGGCGTGTTGTGTCGATTTATGATTTTTCTATCTTAGAGCATTCTCGTATACGATTCATGTTTGGAAATTTATCCTTGTAGCAGCAGCGATTGGTAACATGAATTTTCCCTTATTGAATGATTGGTTACTTTCTGATTTCTATTTACTTTAAATAATTCAAGTACTTGAATTAGTTGTAACTGAGAGTGTTTTATGTTCATCTAGCTTGGATCATAGAGTTATCAAACTTAGTGTTTATTTATTTTTGTTCTACATGGATTTGAACTGATGCAGTTTGGACGAAATGGATGAAAAGAAAATTAGGGGTATCATTTTGGGTTGG
This sequence comes from Leonotis leonurus, assembly GCA_026898415.1. Classification (NCBI taxonomy): domain Eukaryota; kingdom Viridiplantae; phylum Streptophyta; class Magnoliopsida; order Lamiales; family Lamiaceae; genus Leonotis; species Leonotis leonurus. The sequence continues at coordinate 378,255 of JAPKLX010000053.1, forward strand.
TATATTTTCTTTAATATAAGGAAATAAAACTCTACAACAGTACTTCATAATTCATATGGTTATGTTATGCAAACCAGTACTCAGATTCATCAACTAATCATGCATTCAATTGGATCTTGGTGAGAAGGATAGACTATTAGACTTTGAAGCATTACAATAGCTATTAATGTCATCAAGTGATGCTTGGTTTGTGCCTTTCTGAGTTATTGGTTCTGAAGTTAGTAAGTTACTGTAATGCGATTGGTTAATTATTGTAAATTGTACAAGGTTGTTGGATCCCGGGAGCATACACTTTAGTTAGTTCAGACTGGGTTAAATGAAGTACATTAAGTACTCAGTTGATTGGTTTCCTGAATGAAGAAACAATCAATCTAAGAGTTCTCATGATAGCTATTGGTATATTTTGCGATGTTGGGAATTGAAATGCTTGCTTTTACTTGTTGGAGAATGCTCAACTCTTATCTTAACTATTGCATACGGTCGATATCTCAATAACCATGATCTTTGAACCTATATTGCAAAATTTGCATCGGTTGTAATGTATGTTTTAGGTTAAACATGAAGTTAAGTGCCTATATCTCTCCACTGACTATGCATAAAGTTTATTTATTTGAATGAGAAGGCTTCCTTTAGGAAGATAATTTGACTTCACGAGACATCCAAGAGGAATTTTGTTGCTTAGAATGGCTTTCCTTCACAAATAATGTGTCTAAGATTTCTTTGCCTTATTTCTTGTTATAAATTTCTTTTAAATTTTTGAGTCCAGGTTATCTTTGTTAGAGGGCAGTATACATGTGGAACCTGAAATTTGGAGCCAACAAAGCTGGTGTTTATGTCATTGTTTTGTGTTTTGATGTTTTTATTCTTACAGTTGAAGACTATTTACTTCATTGTTCAACAAAGTATATCACTCATGTAGTTCTTGTATGTTTTTATTTCTATATTTTTTCCAACACCTTCCATTGTTGTCTTGTGTAAGAACGTATGGATATATCAAATGCTTGCTGCCATTTCTTTAAATTTGTTGTATGGGTTTTTACTAGTATCGGTTTTGGCAGTATTTGTATCTATTGTAGTGCCTCCAAAATACTAACCAGAGTTAAAAAATTTATATTTGGTTTTAGAGTGGAGCAATGGAATTCTTCTTTAGGTTCCATAGTTTAAAAACCCAACTTACTTCAATGCTGTCAAATCAATAATAAATATAATAATAATCATGTTAAGCTTTAGTCTATTATGGTTTTATGTTGTTTTATCCTTTAGCATCTTTATTTTCATTCCCAATTGTTACCAGATTTTCGTCAGGATAACATTATTTTACTTTTTATGAAATCTAAAAGAGGATTAAAAATTATAATTGCAAATACCACTAGAGTCGAAAAGAATGTCTTCTCCAATTAGAAACATGAAGAGAAAGGACGCAAATTAAAGATAAGTTATGACATTGAAACACTACATTATAGCGGTAATGAAATGATGGGATGAATCGCCTAATTCAATTCGTTTAGTTAAAATTTATCTTATTAAGTAATAAAATTTCTATATAAGATTAATTAAATTAAAATTAAGTTTTCGCAATTAACTTAATATAAATAGACAGTTTAATTTCATTGCCAAAATAGAAAATAATATTCGATGTTCGGGATCTTTCTACGAATAGAAATTGAACTACTAATTTAAGAAAAAGACAGGGATAGAGAGTAGAAATTGGAGAAGTGCATTTTACACAGACTAAAATAAGAATGTAAAGAAAAAGAAGTAAACGACTTTTAACACAATCATAATTCTATAAACACAACATAACTATATTTCTCAGCATGGCAAAAAGAATAATAGTACAAATTTAATTTTGAGCCTCCCTCACAAGTTGAGCTTGGTTTCCACCAAATACGATGATAATTTGCATTGAAGCTGAACTATTGAATAGGTGCAAAATTACACACCTAAACTGTACACTCAAATATATTTATTTACACCAAACAGCGACACCCATACACATTCCCTTTTTCTGAGCACTTGTATCAAATCCCACAATTTTACACTTCCAACTAAAAGCATCGGCAAACGATCCCGTTGCCCAAAGAATCATCGATCTAGACTCTTGAACATGCATCCAACGCTCTTCAAGAGATGGCAATCGAGAAAGGGCAGACAAATTATAACTCAATTATGCAGCCAAAAAGACACCATTCCCCACTACTTTTCCTACAACATATTCCGGCCATGAGCTCCTGCTAGTCCCACCACGATAAACGTATGGAACAGAATACACAAGGCCCCACGTGCATCTCCATAATGTAAAATCAATCTCAAGCAGAGATCATTCTCTCTCTAACCACAACCCGTGCGTCTCGTATTGTCCCAGCAGGAAAAAATACTCCGAGGTCTAATAAACCAAATAATCATGCACATAATTAAGCTGACAACGAAAAGTTGGGTAGTATGGCAAACCTCAGCTATTCTTGATAGTGTGCTCTCTCTCCAAAGAATCTGCACATTTGGCTCTAGCCAAATGTTCTTGAGTACATGTCGACTACGCAAGCAATTTAATAGACAGGGTGGTTTTTATATGCAAAGGGTTGGGACGCTTGCAAAAGGCCGCCTTCTAAAGGAGATCATATCAATTTTCCAGTGATGATGTTGACTCGTTTTAAAGTGGTATAGGTAGACCGTAATTGTGGAATGATCTAATCCTCCCATCCCAACCGGCTGTAAGAATAACCATGTTCCATGCGTGAGAAGTGCATGAACTCTGACAAGAAGTCCTGAAAAGCTTGTATTCGGACTTGCTCATTGATGATGTCACGCCACGGGGACTTATGGGAAGCTTTTCCTCGGGCCATGTTGCTGATCCCCTTGAGTGGTAGTCGATGGGGAACTCTTGGCGTACTGAGAAGCCGGTGGATGACAAGAACGGCAGTGAATTCAGAGAACTATCGTGGAGTGAGTTGGATTTGAAGCCAGGCCACATTATAGCGACTGAAGCATCAGCTGAGAAGAATTCACATGACCTAACAAGTTTTGGTTGTGAAAAATTTGAATCTCGATAACCGTTGTAGTTCCAAATATAAATACTTGAATCCTCAGATGCTGATATTATATGCTTCCCATGTGAAGAAAACGAGGCAGAAATTTGCCCTGCATTCCGAAGGCCTGGCCACAAGGGTAATATTAATTGGACCTCAAAAATAACTGGTCGAGCTAATGCATTAATGTAGATAAACACGTAATTTGATGTTCAAGAAAGTCGGGAACAAAGTAACTGGAATCTATACGAAAAATGGAGTACATACCTTTATACTTTTCAATCACATTTAGCCCACTGTCCACAATTCTGACATATGAATCAGCAGAAGTAACCAAAACTTTTGTCGAATCTTGCGGTAGAAACTGAATCCATGATAATCACAAAATCTAAGAAACTCTTGCATCTAATCTTATTTCAGAAAATAAAGAACAATCTTGAAAGCCCGTTATTTGGCACTAACCTGAAAGCCTATTATCCTTTTGCAGGATGACTTCTTCTTACCAGCTAAACACAACTGACTCTCCAACTGAAAGTGATTATCTGATACAAGCAACATAATGAATCAATTTCCTGCGAAAATAAACATCCATTTTGCAGCAGAATATCAAAAAAAATAAAAATTACAGTCATCGGAATCCAAATCATTATAGTAAAAGGAAATTTAACTTAAATATCACAAAAGAAAGGAGTCAAAGGACAAATGTTAAAGAAATGAAAAGGAATAGACCTTCACGTGTTATAAAAACTAGCGAAACAGAGACTATATTTATCCCAAACAGATATAGAAATGAATGAAACAGAAGAAAATTCAACGGGTAAGATTTACCAGATATTTTGAAAAAGTGACAGGTACTGGTAATGCAACCGATAATACCTCCCTGTAAAACAAGCAATGAAGCAAATACAAAATCATTAGGAATATGGCATGATAGTTATAGAGTTGTAACATGAACAAGGTAATAAAAGCAGACATGCGCATCCGGGCGGTAAGAAACAGCAGTTACTATGTCTCTCGTTTCTGTCCAGTCGATAACTTGAGAGCCGCTGATGGTCCACATCCGGACCTTCCCATCTATTGAGCCACTAATGAAGTGATCGTCATTGACAGGGTTAAACTGAACACAGGTCACTGCACATTATTTACATGTGTCGTTTTTAGGCAAGGAAATCCGCAGTGAGAAACAAGATTTAGTTATCAATTTTAATTTTCATTATCAAACAACCATGCTGTAACTAGTTAAATAGCATGAACGCATACAGCTAGGGGTACATACCGTAATCCGTATGGTAGAAGACCTTGAGGCAATGATCGACTCCGACCTTCCACAAGCGAACAGTTTTATCAACTGATGAAGAGAGCAGACACTGCAAGGAAACAGATAAGACTGTTTATTATACACGACTCGAAAAATCCGAAGAGTACAATTAAAGAATTGCAAATACTATATATACATTATCTTTTGACCATGAAACATCCAATATCTCCCCACAGTGTCCATGAAAAACGTGCAATGGCTCCTCTGATATACGGAAAACCTTTCGAGGGAAAACAATGCAGGCTGAATCTGGTGATTTCCTCGTCCCCGTAGATTTAAAACCTCTATCTTTATCAGCTATGTCAGGTGACAATTCAGAAAGATGATTCAAGGAGAAATACACACACAAAGGATCCCCATCCGGAATGTCATTTGTTTCCGATCTCTCTTCTTCCACCACTTGCCAGATTCTCACAATCATGTCTTCACCAGCGCTTGCCAGGTACTGACCATCAAGGCTAAATTTCATCGTCAGTATCGAACCCTCATGGGCTTGGATATCTTGTCCTCTGAAGAGGCCAGATAGTTCTTTTTGCTTTTTACGGCAATGTTGTACCTTGACCCTACGGCTCCTTTTCTCGTGAACTTGGCTGTAGCAATGTAACCTCAAATCATCATCATCATCTTTCACATCCACACTCATTATACAACTCATAGAGCGCCACCTACTCAACCACCTATCCATCAATCTATCAATGAATGTAGGTGCATCACATTTAAACTCAATCTCCCTCTGCACAAGTTGCTGAACTGAGGGTGAGGATTGAGTCTCAAATTCGCCCAAGGACCGGAACTGGTCCAACCCGCTGGCCCAAACTTCTCCTAGTCTGTCATTTTCAATCGTCCTAAATTCAGTTCCACAATTCACATCGATATTATCGTTCGATCCAATTGCACGTGACATTTCCAAATCGCCAGCATCCCAACTAGACAAAGAAGAGAGGTTGCCTTCGATACCTGTTGTTCCTAACACAGCTCCGTCGTCCATAATTCTATAAATATCTCCATTGTAAAGAAGGCCATCGCTATTATCACAGGAATCCACAGAATCTTCTTCTTCAGGGCTCAACATCCATCTAAAGAATTTGCTCCTACGCTCCCTAACACTTCGAGGAGAGCTAGTCCATAGCTCATATACCAAATCTTGGGATGGTGAGACATTAGGAACCGAGTCGGGGTCTTGCACAATGTGATCCAGGGCATCGAAAAATCGCAATTCTTCGTCGTTGTCACTGAAGCTACCCATCATTCTTCAATCTCAGGCCATGGAAAAACACAAGCACCCCCTCATTCAAAAGATTTTAGCTTTTTGTACCTAGTCAACAATGTGTTTACTGCTTTCCAATATAAAACCTTTAAAGAAACAAAGGAACACGAATTAGTGATATAAAATTGAACTGACTAAACAACACAACCTAGGTTTCAGCAAAACCATATACAATAGTATTAAAATAAAAACACCACAACAACAAGAACATAAAATAATTACTATGCAAACTGTTAACTAAACATGGGAATTATAAACAATAGATCCAACATGGATCCCAATCCACACACATTGTAACTGGCCCTTCCACCTCAATAACCCTCCCACAACAATAACAAATAAAACAAAACAGATGAAAAGACCAACTTTTCATCAAAAACGCAGGATACATTTAACCCAGAGATCGAAAACCCATCACCAAAATAACGACTTTACAAACCCCAACGCATTTAAGGCTACAGGAGGCCAAATTAAACCAATATTATCAAGAAAAAACACATCATTCACAATGAAACGACAACCAAAGCTCGGAGAATGGACTATTTGCTCACATGGGTTTGATTCAGATTTAAGAGATCGAATTTGAACAGAAGAAGAATAGGGGTTTGGCTTCTCTCTCTACAAAGTAGAAAGGGAGCAACGGAGAGGAGTGCCCATTAAAGAAAATGAGAATTCGAGAGAATTCATAGCTCATGGAAAATTAAGGGGGCCAAAAAAGAGGGTAAAGAAAAACTAAAAATGGAAATGGAAAAAGAAGCAGAAATTCCTTGATATCCGTGAATGGATGGCCCGAGAAACGAGACTTGGACCTCCGTTTGTGTCTGTAACAGTACTCTGTTCTCTGCAATTATGGCCCCAATTTCTCTCTATAATAAACTATATAATATAATGACAAATAACCAAATTATTAATGCAAATAAAATTTTAGATTGCCATTTAAAAAAAAAAACTGCAAAATTTTATCTTCACGAGTGTATTTCCAAAGCATTAATATTATTACATAAACAATGAACATGACAGAGACATTTGGACTTGATTTGTCATATTTGAAGGCTGAACACGAGATTACTAATATATACTGTAGTAATGAAACATCAACTTACTATTTCATAAGCATATATAGCACAGTATATTATATGAATTCATTGCAATAATTTTAATTCATGTCTGTAAGAATCTTGGAGATAATATCGAGATAGATTTAGCTCCATCTCAATAAAGTCGTCTTCTTAATAGAGCGAAAATTAGGTCCCCACTTTTCCTTTTATTTTTTATGGCAGTAATTTTTTTCGATTGTGCTTCATTGTTATGGAAATAATCACTCTTTCGCATCGCACGGGATTCATACGTTCGTAAATAATGTGACATATATTATAAATAAATAATAATTATTTAATAATAAATACTAATTTATTTTTCAGTTAGAATTTATTGATTATAATATAATTTAATATTATTCAATATAAAATAATAAATACTAATTCATATGTTAACGTGGCATTGATACATCATCGGTAGACACGTTAAGTCATGTCCACTATGCACATTTCGTGGTGAATTCCACTCCTTTAATTTATGTGCCATAATAGAGATATATTTGGTAGGAAAGTGGAAGTTTTTTGTATACGATAACAAAAGGGAGTGAAAAAGCTATAGTAATCCTTTGGAAAAGCTCGATCTTCTTAGTCTTCGAGATTTCATTCCTCAATCCACTTATTCGTTACTTCATATACGTCTCCAATAATAGATTGAGACAAATGGAATAACAAAACCAAGTCTACAAAATGCCAGGTGGATCGGTTCTATGTTTATGTAATAATTAAGGATCGGGATTACATACTATTAACTTCTTGTTATCTACGCATTAATGTTTGTAATTGACAAAATTTTAAGAAGATTATGAATTAATTTAGTTGCATTCTTATCCTTTTTCTTTTAATATATAGATCGTATTGGTTATAAATTTTATATTATGTTGGGATATTTTGAAATTATGTTGGATTTATCTGGACATTATTGTTTATTATGTAGATACAATATTTTATCTAGACATATCTTTACTAATTAATCATATCTCGACAATTAAAACACTTGATTAAAGAATATAATATACGTGTCTGAAACAAACAATTATGTGGAGAGGTTATAAGCTGTTGTTCTTTCCTAATTCCTGTTACTATTTCAATTTTCAATTTGAAAGTCAAACGCAACATATTTGACTAGTTTGGTGGTTTTGAACTAAATCAAGGTTTTAATTAGTCTGGGGATTACACAAAGATAGAAGTAAAGTAAATATTTTCCCCAAAACTTGTGTAATTTATTTATTTACATTGCATCATAAGTAGTATTTTTTTACCCTTGTTTTTTTTGTGTGTGTGATAAGAGAATCAAATCTGAATCTGATATATTGAAGTTTCGCCCAATCTGAACATGAACTCGACTTGTTATGTTCAAGCCAAAACACAACACGAATATCGAAACGATAATAATTCAACATGATAAAATTCACAAACTTATACTAAGAAATGACATAAAAATCAACAACACATAACTTTTGAATTTATATATACAATTTATTTACTTTTATATTTAAAGAAGAATACACAAATGTTTTTGATAACATATTTAAAAATTATATTTACTTTAAAATATAAATTATTAATATAAATTTGTATTATTGAACAACTCAAACCCGACATGAATCCGACCAGAACTCAACATAATTTTATTTTTTATCGGGCCGATTTGTTAACAATTCAAATCTAAAAAAACTTGACATTAACATATTATAAATTGTGTACATGTTCGTGTCAAATGATTGTATTGTACCAAATATATGCATTCCTACATTGCACATATACTTAATTGAACTTTACTATTTTCACATGAAATAAAGATATTATATCACATGCTATCACGTGATTTAAAATTTATTTTGGACAAACTTACCGAGTTTGTAAAGTTGTACGTTTTAATTTCTAATTTTATGAAATTACGGATAAAACTTAATTAATTACCTTTCTTACTTGTCACTGCATACTTGCAATATATTTCCCCAAATTAAAACAATTTTAAAAGAAGCACGTGCACGTGCACGTGCACGCAATAATTAAGAAATGCAAAAATAAAATAATGGTGGCTTATTAGGTAAATTAATATTACAAAACAACGTAATGGTGACTTATTCGTGAAATTAATACACCAAAAATAAAAGAAAAATAAAAACAACAGTCAAAATATTTCTTACAAAACAAAAGGTTAAAATAATCGTCCACATATCTGTTTGTCGGCTACATTATATATAATTGATTCGTATTACTTCAAACCCTTTAAAAATGCTATTTATACTAGATAATTTAGTTTTGTCATTTTAAAATGTCACGAAAATAATTGATATTTGATGTTTTCAATTTACAGTAAATGGATTTACTGGTCACACTCGCCATACATAATTTCATATAAAATAATATATTAAGTGTGCGCAAATCCAAATCAGAACACTATCATGAATAACAATATCTGATCTATTAAATAAACTCGTCGTCAAGATTTGAATAATATAACATAGGAAGTTATTTTATCCATACCGAAACAAAATTGGAATTCCTAACTTAATTACTCCAAAATGTATCATATGTTTCCTTGTTTTTTCTATAACCCACCTTGTATCTCCTTGGACAATCTCCTGATGAAGGATCTTCAGATTGTCTTTCCACTTCAATTAATTACATAGTTCCTAACCTACCAAACAATAAAAGCGAGATGCAAAAATAAGAAAGAAAAAAGAAATCAAGACTCCTTAATTTACTAATTACACAATGTTATTAAAGAAAATATATTTTTTAAATAAACATACATGATTTTGATAGAGTACGAAACCTATATATATGCAGACTGTGCATGGGTGCCAAATTTCAGTTATAATTAAAATGACATATTTAAAGTAAATTAATTAATTAAGGTGATGAAATAGGATAAATGAGAGGGACATGTTTGACCATAATTATCATGCTGTGACTAAAAGTGCATGCTAAATATATATTTATATATTCAAAGATCGATTCAAAGGGAGTTTAGCATATCTTTCTTGGTCCAATTTGAAGGCACGAATAAGAGATGTTTATTTTGACAATCAATTTGACTAAAAATACATAAATAGTAGTAGCAATTAGCTAGTTGACTAACATGCATTTTGAAATAAATTTTAACGTTATTTGTACATAAATAGTAGCAATCAAAGATTTGAGATGCAGTTTTTTTCCTTTTAAAATTAGAAATGTTCTTAGCGAGAATCTCGTTTTCGATACCATTTTTCAAACATTGTGTTACTAAATGATATTCTCTTCGTCTCACTAAACTTAACATATTTTTCTTATTGGGATATCTCACTAAACTTGACATATTCTAAAAATAGTAAAGTTATCTTCAAAAAGTTGTGTACCCTACCACTTTTATCACTCTTATACTATTTTATACACTCTTCTTAATAACCGTGCCGGAAAAAAAATTCAAACTTAATGGGACAGAGGGAGTAATATAAAAGGAAATGAGAAATAAAATTTAAATTATACTCTAGTAACTCATAACTTCTAAAAAGAAATGTAATTTTTCTATTTTTATGAATAACGTATCTTTTTTATGTATGTAGACATTTAAATTTATTATTTTCAAATTTTATTGCATTTTCCCACCATTCGATTGATTATATTCTTTTCCTGAAAATCAATTTACGTTGTATTAAAAAAAGGTAGATATTACGTGAAGAAGTAATTAATGATATCCGACCAACATGAAACATGCTCAAATAAAATAGCCTGAAAAATAAAAGTTGCACCAAATGTACCTAATATTCATATCATGACTTGATGTATATATATAGTTAAGTTTAGTGTGGATATGAATAAATAATTTAATTAAATTGAATAGGCTGTGACACATGTTCTGTCTAAGACTTTAAGTATATGTTTAAAGGAGGTTAACCAAATTCAAAAGTTATAATTGCACTTGTTTCCAATTAATTAAACATTATAATATGTTTAATTAATACAATCATATTAAAGGACATTTTTTATTGGTAATTAAGTCCTTTGATTTCCGACCAAATACTAATCTAATACTGCAGACAATCTTTCAATAAAGCTTAATTAAGTTCAAGTAACTAAAGTGACGTGAACCACATAATTTCAACTATTAATTTATTTATACCTATTGATCAATCCAAAGTAATCGTTGTGGAAATGAATTAGTTTTGTATTATGGGTTAATTAAATGAACGCATGCATGCATGTGTATGAATTTTAGGTTTGATCCAATTTTTATCATAATATCACAAACTTAAATTTAATCTTATTTTTATTGTTTTTCATTTTTTAAAATGTCACAAATTTTATGAGTTGTCTAATTTCAAGCATCATCATTAAAAAGGCTGTTAAAGCATTTTTTTGAAAAAGAAAAGATTTATTAGAAGGCACGAGGCATATCAAGTACACATTACAAAGCAGGAAAAAGAAAAAGGAAAACGCACAAGTGCAGACACCTGCTCCCAAAACCCGCATTTTACAATATCGGATTTTTGGACCAAAGACTAAAGTTTGAACTCGACTCAGACCACACTTCTTTCCCTCTCACCCAAGCCCACAAGAAAGATTTAATTTCACCCAAAATTTTAACATGGTTCCACACCCCATTGTTGAAAACAATATCATTCATAAATTTCCAAATAATCCAAACTGTACAAACCCTAAGGCGTTGTGGAATTGTACTTGTTTGATCGATTAAGTTGCTTCATTTTTGTTAATATTCGGATTTTTAGGTGTTAAAAAAATTGTTCTAGATTTTTGGATTTTATGTTCGGATTTTCAGTTTTTGAATTTTTTTTGAGATTTCGGATTTTTCGGATCGGATCGGACAAAAGTATAAAATTTTCGGATTCGGATTTTCGGATTCGGATCGGATCGGATTTTGGCTTAAATTCGGATTTTCGGATTGGTTCGGATCGGGCCAAAATCCGAACCGAAATCCGAATGCTCACCCCTAGCAGCGAGGCCTGCATGCCGATCCAGTTAAGACAGCTGCTCCAGAGAAATGATGTTCTCCTACACCCCGCAAATAGATGATCCACTGTTTCCTCCGCCCCGTTGCAAAAGGGACAGGAGATATCCTGCTGAGGAAGAGTGATGCCTCTTCTTTTCAGCTCAGTTTTGGTTGCAATTTTGCGAAAGATGACTCTCCAAGCCGTGGCCTGTGCTTTTGGAACTGCATAATTGTCCCAAATAAGCTTGCATATTTTCTTGGTATCATTGTTCACGTCCAACTTCCTCTCCAGTAGCACATTATACGCACTCTTCACTGTGAAATTGTTGTTTGGCTCTGGCTTCCATAACCATTTGTCTGGCTCATTCGACACTTGTTTCCTGCATTCCAACAATTCAATTAAATTGGAAAGAGCATCAGATTCCCACCCCCTAAGCTCTCTTCTCCACCCTTGTGCCCAAACCCACCTATTCTCTTCCCAAGCCCCTGCTTCAGCCACGATGCACTCTTTAGCTAGGCTCAACGCATACAGGCGTGGAAAAGCTGACTTAAGCTGAGCTTCCCCCACCATTAGTTTATTCTGACTTCCAAGCCCTAAATAGAATACACTCCATCCATAAATGTTGTTAACACTTTGATCTGATGATACGTGTTTTAAAATAATATTCTAACTTTGTGTGAAAAAGTATAGTTATTGAAGTTTGGGTCTACTTATTATAATTTTTAATCGAGACGTGTGTATTGAGTGGAGTTTGAGTCCTACATAATTTTTAATTGAATTGTGTGTATAAAATATTTGCTATAAATGAAAAGCTTTAATTAGTATTTAAAATAACAGTGAACGGACCAAAAAGAAAATGTTAAAAACATTTGTGGATGGAGGGAGTACTACATTTTCGGAAAATTAAGATTGATGTTGAAATTGAAAAACTAATAAACTTCGTGATATTTTTTTTTTTTTTTGAAATATCTTGATAAAAATGTGACCCAAAATTCATGTTATATAACAAAATTTAAAACTATCATGATAAAATGATATTAGATGCAAATTTCGTGTATGTACATATATTTAATCTTTATTTTGTTTAATTAGAAAAATAATTGAATGCTTTGTGTGTGCTTGTTCAAGACTTTTAACAGTTGTACCTTCCATTGATTTTACAATATGCATTTTGACAATGACATAATAAGTCATAAGCACGTGAGGCACCAACTATGTTTCTAACTATAATTACTTAATTACAATTAGTTTATAATCGAATATTCCAATTTGATCTTAATTACAGCTTCAAATCATGTCTCTAATGATTATATATTTTGTTTTGATGCTTAATACTTGAACACAAAAAAAAATGGTGTTTCCCTATCTATTAATCATTAATATATCACACATTACATTATCAATTTCATTATGTGTTTTGTCTTTGCACGAATAACTATGAATTGTGAACATGTAATAGATTTTTGGCAGTTTATTACTCAACAAATTAATCGTACAGTTAGGAATTTGTGGTGTGGGAGTGCATTTATTTATCTTATAACATTCATGTTATTTAATCTCCAATCCTAAACACAACAAAATAATTTTAATTGTTGAACCTAATCAATTTTTGCTTAATATTATATTCTCTTCGTCCCAATATTGATGATCCTTTTTTTTTATTTAAAGACGTCCCAATATTGTTGGCCTCTTACTCAAAATATAGCAAAAGTTAGTAAGAATTCATTGATTTAATATTTTATTTGCGAGTATTTATTGGTCTGCGTGCCGAAAGAAGGGGCAACAATATTGGGACGGGGAGAGCATAAGTATATGAGTCACTAAACATTTTGTTTTTTTTTAATTTTTTATTATATTGAATAAATATTAAATTAGACTCTAATTAAAATTAAAATTTTATTATTAATCTACGTACATGATATGTCACACTATTCGTAGATGTATATTTCTTTTTAGAAAAAGTAAACTATATTAAAATATGAATGGGAGATGCCAGCACAACAACAACCAACAGTAAACAATTAGAATACCAAACATCCAACCAAACAAAGAATCCTAAACATCAAAGAGACGATTTAAACACCAAACTCTAAAAAAATTTAAGTCTACGCATTTTTTAACCTTCCTGCCAACTACCCAATATCATACGCTTGATTTAATGACCCTCATCATTCTATCAAGATTTCGAACCTAACTATTGGACACAATCTCATTTTTACTCTTCCAAATCACTCAAACAATATATTTCCAAACCGCAGCTATAAAGTATTTACATTTCTAAATCGTACCAAGTGTTGGGTATCAACTACCCAACACTATTCGCGGACATATTAACTACAACAAAGGGGGATGATTTTTATTTCTACCTAATCAAAATTATTAAGATTATTATTAGATCATGCTGTAAATTATATTACGAGATATAGATATATATATTTCTCAATTAATTAATTATGTAAAAAAACCATACACAATTGTTTAAAGATGATCATTTACCACTACCTAAAAAAAGCAAACATCCATCTTGAGATTTACTACTTCATATTTAAATCACGAACCAAAATATGTGCCATTAAATTTTTTTGTTTGACTTCTAAAAATAGGCAAACAAGTATTCAACGTCAAAATTTTATTTATGCGATTAAATTCAACCATGAAATTTCAAAATTTGAGCTTGTAATTGAAAAGTTTGAGCACCTACTTTTTCTAATAATCTCACTGAATAGATAAATAAAGTACTTTTTTTTTTTGTAAAGCCCCAAATTCGAGAATGTAAAAATCACCTGATCTATATGTTTCTTTTTCACATTACAGGGAAATAAACTTCAATTATTTGTGGACATAATTAAATAATCAATGTACAGCCTATGGTGTGACACAATCCCTTTGTTCAAATAATGATCTAATTAATCCACATTTTTATATGAATTAATATTTGATATATATATAATGCATTTGATAAGCAGATTATATTTTCATTACATTAACAATTATAAGTATATAATGTGCTAACGTATAAAATAATTAATTAAAATAAACTTGCGTTATGCTATAGTTTGAGTGAATAATTAAATTAAAAAATAATTACGATAATTCTACGTTAAGAGCACCTCTCAATCACATCACAATTTTCATTATGTTGGATTAACCTCAACTTGATATATACAATAAAAATAACTTTTGATTTAATGAAAATGGAAATATATGAATGTTGAAATGAATAATTATTGGACAACTTAATAATTGAATGAGAAACAGATAGTAGGTAGGAATGTATGTTTTTTAATCATTCATAATAAATCACCAACTCCTCGATCCTCGATGATTGGTGTAAATTAATAATCCTCCCCTCAAACTAATTAAATTATATAGGAAACGTAGGCTATTTTTCTCCCATCAAATTATTGAAGCTATCCTCATTTTCTAATAATATATTTTGGTTAAATAATTACATAGAGGTCGATGCTTTTAATATAATTATATATATATATATATATGGTCACAAATTAAAATGAATGAATGGTGGCAGGCATTAATGTAGCCTATTATTATTGGAAGATATATCCCTGTGCATGCATAATTTCAAATGCAAATGATAGCACTAAACTTGCTCTTTAGGCAAATTATAAACAAAATTCAATAAAATTAATGTATTAACAAATAAATGAATAAAATTTGATAGAGTCGGATAACTCTATTAATTTCTTTCGATTAAAATAAACTAATGATAGGACATATATTGTTTAGTTTTGCTTTATTCATTTATGCTATAAGTATATGTGATCTTAAAGTTGAAGAGGTGGTACCTACATTATAGGAGAAGAAGTTGATGACTAGGTCAAACCACAGTGGAACGTGTGTAGAAGAAGCTGATCGTGCACACGGTTGTTACTGTGATTATCGGAACGACACTATTGAAGAGAAGTGGAGCGGTAATGCTTGGGCGCTACTCTACATATCGTGACCACTACTTCACTTCTAGTTTAGTTAAGAAAGTGAAGGAGTGAAGTCTATAAATAAGAAAAATCAGAGACGTTTTGGAGTTGCACCTTTTAAGAGAGATTAAACCAGTCATTGTTTTAGTCTTTTACTCTCTTTATTCTTTCAATCTCACTTGTTAGTTATACATTTGAGATTGTGTTTTCGTAAGGTAGTTGATAGGATAGTTTGGAGTCGTCAACTATCTGTAACTACCTTGTTTTCATTCTTTTAATAATATTTTTAATAGTAAGACTCGCGTAAGTAAATCTTAAACCCACGCAAAATATATAAGAGTGTGTTCTTTGTTCATTTACTGTTTTAACAGTTGTTTCTATAACACAACCATATCTGATAGAGTTATTATTTTTGTTAAGTGGAGAATCTGACTTGATGTTATTGAAGTTGCTGTTACAACATACACTCATACCGTTGTTGAGATACACTTTCAAAATTGAAATAACACACATATATATATATATATCCATAATTATGAATTTGTATAAATCACATCACCTTTAAGGATGAAGTCAATAGGTAAATACTACTATTACCTTTTGTCATGGACAAATCTTGCTGTATTGGAACTAGGGGTGGAAAAAAATACCGAAAAATCGGTATACCGGGCATACCGAACCGAAAAAAAACCGAAAATACCGTATTAACGGTATACCGATTTTTTCGGTACGGTATGATACCGTATCGAAAAGTTTCGGTACGGTATCGGTATGAATTTTGACGATACCGCGGTATACCGAATTATACCGAACTTTCGGTATATACCGAATATTCGGTATTTACCGAACTTTCGGTATATACCGAAAGTTCGGTATAACGGTATATACCGAAATACCGATAATCGGTATATACCGGATGTTCGGTATTACGGTATATACCGAAATTTTTTATATTTATATTTTTCATTATATATTAATTTTATTTTTATATTTGATTAACATTAATATTAAAATAAAATTAATTTATTATATTAATGATATACTATAGAATAATATTGCAAATACAATATATAATTTCTTCTTTTTAATATTTTAGTAATTAGAGTAAAAGTAAATATACTAACAAAGATAATAATTGTATTATATTTTATGTAATATTATTGCAAAAATATTTGTTAGGGGTGTACTCCTATAATCAAATAATTTTAATTTGATTGAGATATATGTTCGAATATTCATATTTCTATTTAATATTTTATGATTCAAAATTCAAATGTGGGAAAAATGATTCCATTAATATTTAAATACAAATAAAAGTTTATGAAGTATGATTATATATTCGAATAATTATATATTCATATATGATAATTGACATTTCATATTGTATGTGTAATATGTATATATTCATATTAAAAATTGAATCTAATTGAATACTTTCAAATATCATTATCAAATCAAATACGAATCAAATAAAATAGATGCATACAAATTAAATTTGAATATTCAAATATTCAAATAACTTAATGAATTTGCATCAAATCGAGTATTGTTATAACATTATAATACATGTAATTTTTTATGAATTAATTATTATTTGCTAATATATTTTAATTATCTAATCAAGTGTTATACTGATATATATACTGTTTGAAGTTTGATGCGAGTCATTTACACCCTATTCACATCAATCATCATACTTATAAGAACTTTAATTTAAATAATAACTTTATAATATAGGTAAGTTTAATTATTATTTTTTTGAATGAATTATTATTTGCAAATAAATTTTAATTATTCAAATAACTTAATGAATTTGTATCAAATCGAGTATTATACTGATATACTATTTGAAGTTTGATTCGAGTCCTTTACACTCCATTCACCAATCATCATACTCACAAGAATTTAAATCTTAATAATAACATTATAATATATGTAATCTTAATTTTTATGAATAAATTATTATTTGCAAATATATTTTAATTATTCTTTATTAGATTATAAGTAATTTATTATAAATTAATTATATTATTATTTATAAATAATTTAAGCATGTAGAATATATATAATTTATTAAATATACCTAAAGCAATATTAGCTACTATTAAAGCAGTAAAGCATAGCTAATATACATATTATTATATTTAAGTAGTGTTTTAAGATTTTAAATATGTACATATATCATATATGATATCAATACATCTAATATTAGTAAATGTAATATATTAATATTATTATATTTGCTTGCTCTTTTAATTTTTATTTGCTTGCTCTTTTATACATATTATTATATTTGCTTGCTCTTTAAATTTATATTCATATTTTTGTTAGGAATTTTGATTTTTTTTATGTTATTGTTCGGTATACCGTGACATTCCGGCATGAACGGTATACCATGAAATTTCGGCATAAACGGTATACCGTGAAATTTCGGCATGAACGGTATACCGTGAAATTTCGGCATGAACGGTATACCGTGAAATTTCGGTATGAACGGTATACCGAAAATTCGGTATGGCATGCCGAAAGTTCGGCACGGTAACGGTATCGGCGATTGGTATACCGAACTTTCGGTATACCGAAGTTCGGTATACCGAACATGTTCGGTACGGTATCGGTATACAATATTTCATACCGTATTTTTCGGTACGGTATACGGTATGACAAAATATTTTCGGTATGCCGTACCGACCCACCCCTAATTGGAACATATAATACAGTATATATTTTGATTGAATTAATAAAGTAGATAATGAAATGACGAAAGAAGCGGTTGTTATTTTCATTTATTTTCTTGCGGATGGATTTTCTGAAATTGGCCAAATCTAGCACGAGTGGATGGGTTTTTTCACATACATTTAAATTCTATGAAATATGATTAATTAATTAGGATGGATGGATGGGTACCTCCTCTACCCACTACACTGTAAATAATAAATATACTAACCCATTTTGTTTTTAATTAGGTTAGAATGGATTTGGCCATTTTCAAATTTCAACCTCTTCTCTTTTTTCCTTCTATTTGTACATATACGTCTATATGTACGTGCGTGTGTTTATTTGCACTCCACCTTATTATATGTAAATATGGAGTATTGCTTATTTATATTTGTAAATGAATAAAGAAACATACTACGACTACTATATAATTTGATCGGAATCGAAAATTTCTCTCCCGATCCCGAATTGGAATCGGAAATTTCTCTCCTGGTCCCAAATTAAGAATTGGGTTGAACAGGAGCAACTTATTATAGGGTTTAAAATTCATATTCCATCTATCTCATTAATATTAATTTATTTTTCTTTTATAACCGTTTCACTAATGTTGATTTGTTTCAAAAAGTAAGTCATAAAAATTTGTGTAACCCGTCATTTTTTTTATTTTATACTACTTATTATTTTATGTAAATAAGTATAATTAATATTTAATAGATAGAGTGAATGTATAATATCAAAGATTTTATAATACTATTTTAGTTATACATGAGTGGGCACACACATAGAAAGGGACTAGTAAAGGATACTTGGCAATTGGCATTGTGTAGGATGCACACCTTGTTTTTGATTTGGTGTATTATTTAATATTTTTGAAAGATAATTTTTTTTTCACAGTAGAAACACAGAGAAAATTGGTTCTTGCTTGACATATCTATATATTTTTTTTTTCAAAAAAAGAAATGCATAAATGTACTAGACATTAAACATTCATAAGGGTATTGAACTTTTGATTGTGGGATTGATATTTAATACTATGAATGACTATTTGGGTAATTTCGGTTGGATCCATCTATATTATTCATTACATTTTATGCCAATAATTTTCTGGATTTAGCTTTTTGAGTGTAAGCCCTTTTTTATGGTCTTAAACAGGGGCGGAGCCAAGCCCCCGAGGTACGAGGGGCAGGATTGTTGCCCCTAATTTTTTTAAGTTTTGGTGGGGCAAGATCTTGACAAAATATATAAATTTATACATAATATTAATACTTTTTAACACTATTAGTACTAAATAAAATTTTTTGAGGTGGGGCAAGAGCCCCACCATTCACAAACGTGGCTCCGCCACTGGTCTTAAATGACTCACAATATTAGATTCACATCTCTATCTCAAATTTAATTAAACCTAATTTCATTTATCAAAATATCTCAATATTTCCCTTAAAAAGCAAATCTTGAACAAATAAAGATGGATCCTTTAATGCTCTAAAATTCATAATGTTATCAAAGTTTTCGAGATTGAAAGTACATTCGAGCAAAATATTATTCTTATTAGTCACATTTAAAGGGCTAAGTTAAAACACTCAACTTTATAAAAAAATAATATTTAAAAATAAAAGATAAAATTACTAAATTTAAAAATAAAATATAAAATCTACTATTTTTATACGAGGATGTTACCCTTGTCATTTATTGCATGGAATAACACCAATACATAAAGAATTTTTTATATACTCATGTAAGCATAGATATTTTTTATTTTATAAAAATGGATAATTTAGCTAAATAAATCAAACCCTTACAAATGGGCCGAAGTCCTAATTGTAAAGTCCAACAATATAAAACATGTAAAATTACTTTTATATATATATATGCTTCTTTTAATAATCCAAGTTTATAGGATGAAACTTAAGTAGAACTAATGGAAGATCTAAAATAAAGAGTTAAATAATATATGTTCAGAGGAAAAAAAGTACAAAAACACACACAAAATGAACACAACTGAAAAAGCAGCAATAATAAATGGCATGTGATATAGCATCTCCCTACATACCTGTCCACGATAAAATTTAAACGATATTTCATCTATTCTATTAAAAATGATTTTGTTTAACTAAAAAATTTAAACGACATTTCTTTTGTTCCACTTAAAATGATTTGATTTAACTAAAAAAATACTCTGGTAAACCAATCTAGTTTTATGGGATTGATGGAGTATAAGCTATGACAATTGACAAGTATTTAGCCTATTTATATTTTGGAGCTTCTTTGCATATTTTATTGAAATTATTTCTTAAAACCACGTCTCAATTTTTAACAAAGGAAACTGAAAGATAGGATTTTGGTGTACAAATACTGAGTTTTATTATAAGAAATGGATACATGCATAAGCATAAATGAGTTGCTGAACCCAAAATATCTGCTTACTGAACTTGTGTTGCAGGCATTTTTGGATCATACCTTCAAAGTCTCCTTGTAATCCTAAATAAGAACAAGTACATTAATTTCCCCATGCATCAATATATATAGGACCACTCATTTATTTAGGGTTAAATTAAATGGCATGCTCTACACGAATTTAATGGTTATGAATAGAATCATAGCTAGGTCAAAACTGTAGCGGAGCTATGTAAAAACGCTACTGCATTCGTCCCGCTATTTATGACATACTTTAATAAAATTGTGATAGTTTTTTTTATCAAATTAAGTAAAAGATAACGGGACAAAAAGAGTAAATCATAGTTGAATGTGATGTATTCGAATCACCGGTTTTCGAATATTATATCTTGCGATTTGTGAACAAATCATACAGAAACCCTTTGATTGATAAAAATTGAAATATTTTTATTTATCAAAATTCCGAAGTGAAAAGAAGAAACAAGGGGTGTTTGGTTAGTCGATATTAAATTAGTTAGAAATTATAATGCTACAACATTGTCTCGAATGTAGATTTAAAAATTAGAACCGAACAACTCATAAAACACGATATCGTACACAATAGTACATTGGGGTTTGAAATGCAAATTTTAATATGGGAGAATGGTGGTCATGTGATGTGTGATCGAGCTAGGGTAGGTGATGAATATGGGAAAAAGGGATAAATTGGACCACCCTAACCACCCTATCTATCGAGTTGAAAATTTTCAAAAGGTGAGACTCATTCATGTAGAGACTACACTATAGAGACTCAGACTAGGGTGGTCCTATTTTTATTGATTCATTATGATTATTAATATCCAAAATTATAACTCTTCACTCTCTTCTTTCTCAACAATGTGTTTTGATGTTTTGATAATTTGCCTGGACTGACACTCATAGTCAGTCCCCTGAACTGCCTCTGCTCTTTCTGTACCTCTTTACTTTGCCAAAAAACAATTTATAGAAAGGAAGAAAAAGAAATGGACATTTCTTGTTTTCTACAATGGTAGTGTTTTACTTTGTGGGCTCTATTTGGCTATAAGTCTGGACATGTTGAAGAAATAATTCATTAGGCCTTATCCAATATTTGTAGGAGACTGACAAAATACTAATAAGGCCCAATATGAGGTCCTGCACACATCTTGATTAATATCAGTACATGTTGTATTGCTATCTATCAAGATTCAAGATGGTGCTATCTACAACAATATCATACATTGCCTGAAAAAATTGGGACCAAAATGAAAGAACTACATCTTTTTCCAAAAGGGATGGCCATAATGTTAACAATGCTGGTGTGCCAATTTACAGAAAGAGCATATCAACGATTTGGCAAGTGACAAAATAAATATGTTGGCACCAGCTTATACAGTATCATAGCCTCCTGTGATTATAGCAACTATGCATTTGTTGAGAGCTATAGGATAACAAAAGGTGGCTATAGATACCATGGAGTTAGTTCTATACGAAGTTTTCAGTGGGGTACTCGTTTTCGTAGCCATTGTAGTCATAGTATAGCCTCTCACCTTTTGTGATGTCGCGGCTAGCAATCAGAATCACTCTGCATTCGCCATTGACATCAAACCTCAAACATTTCACATTTTGCTTCTTCTTCCCACCCCTGCAATCAAAGGAGAGATGAATGTCACTCCTTCAATGCTTATAATTCAATGGGATGGAAAAGAACACAAAAACATGCAAAAATATGGCTGTAGTTTTCAGACTCTTGAGTAATATGGGAAATAGCATTGTAACTTAAGAGGAAATATTGATTCAAACTTAAGGACTAAAGGAAATGAAGATATTGGTATGAAGTAGCACAGCTAGGAGTGATAACTTACGGTAAGTGGTTGTTGATTCCATTGATAAACCGAGCAATATTACTCCGCTTATCTGGACAGATAACGAGACTTTTAGATGTGTCAGCAGCAGTGAGAAGAGTCATCATGCTATCCCCATTATCGTGCTCACGGTTTTTTAGGAAGTCGACGTCTCCAACATACTCTGTGATTATTGTCAAATCTCGAATGCATCTATCTGCTTCCACAGTGAATCTATTCCAATCCAGAAACGAAAACATCAATTAAGGATTGCTGCATGACCATAACAATATGGGAATGAGCATGATCATGAAAGAATACCCACCCTTCACGTGGATCAAAAATAACCATAAGTGGTGGCCATTCACCACGTTCCATCATATTCTTACAGAGATTCAAAGTTTCTACATCGTCTTTTGACATAACCTAATAGTTCAGGAAATGACAGTGATTAGAATAACAGATGGTAAAGTCACTTAAGATAAAGTATAATCTACCACCTAGAACATGAAATTTGACGACTAAATAGCATCAATAAATAGCAAATTCATATCTGTCCAGTTGAATAGAAGTTTTGGTGCATCATACATGTATTTTAATATTTTTACGACAGATAATTTCAACCGATGATTATAATTCAAGACGATAGATAAACGGCCATTTGAAAGTACCTGCATTCCATCTCTTTCAAGTGTGGCACTGTTTGCTGATCTTGGAGCCATGCCTGGAACATAAGTCAGCTCGTTACTGAAATCCGCCCCAGTTGCATTAAGTGCTGTAGCCAAAGAAGCCATCTGTTCCAAT
This sequence comes from Leonotis leonurus, assembly GCA_026898415.1. Lineage (NCBI taxonomy): Eukaryota > Viridiplantae > Streptophyta > Magnoliopsida > Lamiales > Lamiaceae > Leonotis > Leonotis leonurus. The sequence goes on from JAPKLX010000053.1 coordinate 401,592, forward strand.
CTCCTATCAGGATCCTCAGTCGAAATGAAAGGCAACAACTTCCTTCTCTTCTTTGACATCACCAAGCTACTAGTTCGCCTTCTTTTCCTTTTACTTTCTAATGAGGACAAACAGAGAAAATATGTTATTAGAAGCCAGAATTTCTAAAATACATCAAATATGTAACCATGAGTTGCCTTTTACCTGGACTGAGGTTTTCGATAGATTGTGAAGACCTCTGTATCCGGAAGAAATCAACAATTTTGGTTTGAACAAGAGCCAAATCTGAAATCCAATCCATTAGCCTGATTATTATACATTCTCATGATCTAATACCATAGATATCAGACAATAAACTAAAGATTAATATTTTCTCTTATTCAATCAAATAGTAATATATTTAAGAGAATATTTATTAAAGCAAAACGATACAATCTCCACGCAAATAACATACTACTCCTATATAGTCTGAAAGATGCACAAACCAGTGACACATAGTCATGAAGCGAAAAGAAGTTAATCGCATTGTTCTAGCTAACTGTGACATGATTCAGCTATGCATCTACATTCCTGAATAAGATTATGATCTCAAATAAAGCACACATCATCCATTCCATTTCACAACATGGCCTATACAAAGAGATAACATTTAAGAGATTTATGACAAGTTTCAAGAACCATAATAAACCAAAACATGAAAAAAGAGCATGAACATCTCAACCAAAAAATATGCATCCAACTAAATGATCAGCTACACACCCAAAACCCAGTTAGAGATTAATATAGACATACTCATCCATATAGCAAACTTGCATAGATCAATGCAGAAACACTAACATCTCTTTCCCGTGTGAATAATCGCTTTGCCTTATCAAAACTTCGAACATTTGAGCAAATCTTTTCTAGCTAAACGCGACAACCATTTTCAAGTTTCTAACACAATGACGCACCATTCACAGAAATGAACCTAAAAAGTCCCAAAACCAGAAAGAATAAACAATAAGAACGAATCCCATTAATATCATACTTGAGGGATTTGGTTGGTTTGAGCAAGAGGGGCAGAACCAGCGGCCTTTAGGCACGGCGACAAGAATCGGCCGGAGGCAGAAAAGGTGGAACCCACAGTCACATTTATCGCACAAAAGGAGCTCCGCCGGGTACTGACCCGACCCGCATTTCTCGCAGCAGGCGTCGCTGTAATCGTCCGATTCTTCTTCCTCGTGTCTGGGTCTTCTTCTGGGGGCAATCTTGGGATTGTTAAGTGGTTTTGGGGCGTGGGTTCTCTTCCTGAGCGACGCCATTATCTCTGGTGAGACAAGAATCTAATGGCGGATGTGAGAGAATTGGGAGAGGAGAGCGAAATGAAGAGAGGGTTTTCACATTTACAGTAAAAATAAATAGACAAAAATGGGGAAATACAAAGATTATGGCGCGAGTTATCGCTATTAGTTGAAATTTTAGCGCCATTCCACGTGGCTATTGTATTCTTATTTAGTTGTTGTTGAATATTATTAATATTAAATAGGGAGCTATTTTAGGAAGTTAATGCACACAACACCTAATAATGAATAACAACTTAATTACTATATAATTAAATAGAGATGGTGTGTCATATGTTCCTATAAAGTATAAATACATTAGTTTGTTATTCATTAATTAGTATGATAAATAAATAATAAGGAATGTGGATTTTTTCCATAAAACATAAAGATACATGTAAATTATAAAAAATAATATATAGTGCTAATAGACAAGTTAATATGTGTTAATAATGAAGTTTGGTTTCATTTCTCAATAATGATATTTGAGAATTTGAAAAAAATAATTATTGATTTGATTGAATTTTTAATTAAATATTGAAATATACTCATCAAACTAATATAATATAATATATGATATACATATAAATAAGAATATATTATAAATATTATGTGTGTATATATATAATATAAGAATATATATAATTTTAGACTTTCCAAATTTTAAAAATAAAAATAAGTAAAATGATTTAAGAATAGACTACCATACGAAATTAAAATTATAATCGTATATAGAAAGAGCTGAATTTAAGATAAGGAAACAAAATTAGTTGGCGGGTCTAATAAGGTGAAATGGGCCTGGGCCTGGGCCAGCGTTAATTATCTGATTCTGACTCTTTCACCAAGCATCCTTTGAAAATTGAAAGATTATTGACTTGTTTCTTCTGGATGTAAATTAAAAAATAATGTAAAAAAGATAGTAAGATTTACAATTTTTAAAAAATTATTCTTTGTTATTTATGAAAATAATCCAATACTAATGAGAAGGCATAAAAAGGAAAATTAAACAAATCAAACATTAAGGGCACGTTTAAAGTATGATTTATAAATTATTTTGCTGAAATAAGTATATATAGAAAAGTCAGATTTATGCACTCACTCCATTTCAGTAATGAATGAATTTGTTTGGAAGTGACTATTTCTGCTGCATTGCTTCATTCTTGCAGGAATTCTACAACTCTGAGGATTCAACTGCACTCTGCTAAATTTGTTTTGTCTGTTTGGAATCTACTGACTATTGCTGTGCAATATTTTATTGATATTTTAGTTGAATGTTAGAGCATCCCCAGCGGCAGAGTCTCACAGGCAGTGGCGGGCAGGGGCGAGCCCTCCGCTGCGGGAGGCGGCCTCCAGAGGTGTGACTCTGGGTAGAGAGGTCAGCTTTGGCCTCCGGAGTCGGCGAATGTCTTGCTGCTAGCGGTGGGACTTCATTTTCTAATTTTCTTTTTTCTAAAAAATAATTTAATACATAATTTCATATATAAATACCCAATTTTAATTTCACATTTTTGTTTTTTATTAATGTATTTAATTAATAACGATAACAATAGTAATAGTAATATAATAACAATAATAATACTACAAAATTTAAATAATAATAATGATGGGAATCCAGTCACACTCATATAAATTACAAAATTTAAATAATTTGTATTTACAATTTAAAAAACTTAATCATGCAAAAGTAGACAAAAACATGGTTGAAGGAAAAATGACAAGTTGTGTGTGAGATCAGGTCACTGAGATTTTCTTCCTATTTTGTGGGCCCACTACCCAATATTTCGTTGTAATTCATTATAATATGCTACTCTGATATATGCAATTTAATTTGGTAAAAAGCATGGACTGTTTTGTAGAGGAAGCTCTTTTCTTCTCACCTCTCTATTAAAATAAATATAATAATTTAAATGGGTTTCTTTTGTCAAATTGAAAGTTATTGATGTTTAGTTGTGTCTGAATAATTGTTCTTTCTGGGATAAGAGTCGCTTTTCACAATCAGACATTATGATCTATGTTTGGTTATATTTGGTCTCTTATTACATCTCAGGAGGAATTTTTATTCAGGAACATCAAAATGTTTTTATATGTGTCACATATGAGGAAATGGATTTGTGTCATACAAAAATTAATATATAAGATGAATGTTTTTGGTATGGGAAAGAAAAAATGTAATTTTATTGTGAAGATATAAATTGTATTGTCAAACACATGAGATATAGTATTTATAGACTTAAATAAGCTTAAAGGTAATGAGAAACGAAATATTTAATGTATCTCGACTACAATACGAAATATCTAAATATGTCATGCCTGTGAATCAAAATGAAATTAAAATAAAATAATTAAATAAGCAAACAAACTGAATAACGACTGAATTTGAATTCGGACGCCCATATGTCACGTCACGACAATGTCTTGTCCTTCTCGCCGTTCTGCTTATAAAAATAGATTTTAATAGATATTATGAACCCTAACTAAAAGAAAATTGTCCGTTTCAATTTGAATGGGAAATGACTTTTTTCTCCATTATTTTTTCTCATGCATTATATTGTCACTTCTTCAACATCAGAATTTTAAATTATTATTCTTTCCGCTCGAAAATGTTTTGACATTTTAACTTGACATGTGTTTTAATATAGTGTTTTGATTTTATATAGAAAAAATGTAGTTAGTGGAGTTTGAGTCCGACTTATTATAATTATTTAATTGAGATGTGTGTATAAAAATGTGTAGTTGTAGAGTTTGGTTCTCACATGATTTATATTTTTTAATTGAATTGTATACATAAGATAGTTACTATAAATATAAAATTTTAGTATTAAAAATATTGGTGTACAAATTAAAAAAGAAACACATTAAAAATATTGGTGAACGGACTTAGTATTTTATATTTCAAATTACAAATTACTATAATTACACCTATTCACAGGTCGATCTGCATGAGCCAGGGCACATGCTTGCTTTCAATTTAGGTAACGAATTAATACAAAGCTTTTCAATATTGATTATTCAAATTAATTAAGGCTATGTTTGGTATCCATGATACGATATTAATTCCAATATGATTGTTCTATAATTGTCACAATTATAAAACAATTATCTTGAGATTAGTAACATATTATGGATACCAAACATAGCCTAATGTGATTATAACAAACACAAGATATTAATTATTTGCAATGTTATTTTTCTATTCCGGTTCCAAAGTTTTACGTGTAAAACGTCATGATTTTATAGGCACGCAATATACTTCGATGAAAAAAATACGAATTTGTTATATATTTATTTTTAATTTTTTTTAGTAAGTGAACCTCTTCAATTTATATACACCTTGATACAACTAAATTAAATATAATAAATCTAATTATACACAAGCTCCAATCAATACACAATATACATAATTTTTTCAAAACGCTTGTGAGTCAAACAAAATGATGGATGTAGGGAGTTATCACCAAGAAATAGTAATATTTACAAAATCAGTGTATCGATAGCTGTCTAGTGATTGTATAGAGTTATTATTAGGCTTGTAAATGTACTATTCGAGATTTGATTAAAAAAAATTCATTTGGAGCTCGACTCGATAGTAAACGAGTTAATCTCAAGTCTGATTTCGAATTCGAATATAACAATACTCTATTCATTAAATTTACGAATATGTTCAAATTTATTTATTCACGAACATGTTATCGATCCTTATATCAAACCTTCCATTAAGTTTCTTCGTGACCACATAATCAAGCATGTAAAGGCAAATGGTCAGCACATGATACTTTTACTCCATTTAAGCGCGACAAATTAAAAGTATCGACAACATAGTTACTTCCTCCGTTCACGAAAGTTCTTTACATTTTGCCATTTTAGTCCGTTCACAAAATTTATTTACATTTCAAGCTTTCCATTTATAGTAAGTGGACCCACCCAACTCATGCACACAACTCAATTAAAAACAATAAATTATGTGGGACCCAAACTACACTCAATACACACAATCACTTAAAAATAATAAAATAAGTGGATCTCAAACTCCAATCACTATATACTCTTACACAAAGTCAAACATTACATTAAAACTCGCACCAGATTAAAATGACAAAAACTTTTGTGGATAGAGTAAGTATTTCTTTTCGATTTTATTAATTTGAACACTTTATTTTAAACTCTAAAAGAATCGAATAAAAGCAATTAATATTACTCCCCTTCGTTTTGTGGTCACAAATGTATACCGAATATTTAAAAAATGACATTTTGTAATTTAGAAAAATTATTCATTATATCTCAAATTCAAATATATTCTTTTAGAAAACTGATCACCAATTTTAATTGGAATATGTTATAAAATATTCACTTTTATTAGGACAAATGAAGTATGAATTTGTACCACTATTTTAATTTGTTTAATTTCGACATGAAATAAACTCCATGATTTATATAATATAGTGGAAAATACATCACACAATAGGAAGACTGATTAATGTTGTGGCAACTACATTTACATAGAAGAAATAGATTAAATGTAGAATTAAAAAATATATTTACAAATGATAATGGCATGAATCACTAAAACTACTAATCATTATACAAACCTTAATCAATAGGAAAACTAAACAGAATTAGGCCTATACGAAAATCCCAAAATATACACTTTAGATTAACTAATTGTGTTTCTGAAAGCAAAGTCATTAAATTTGATACGAACCAAATCGAGACCATATCGATAAAATGACTTATTCAAGTGAATACGAACCCTAGTTTTACTCTTTAAGCAAATGAGGTTCGTATAAAAATTACAAAATATTATTAATTCAATCTATTCATTGGTTGATTCCATTAATAAGACTATATAGACTAGAAAATCAATTTTAATAGATCTAATTCGGCCCGATTAATATCACAATACTCATTTACAATTAAATATGACTATATATCAATATACAAACAATAACAAAGTTACACCGACAATATCAACAACCAAATTAATAATCTCTCCGTCTCACGAAAGTAGTCTACTTTATTTTTTACAAGCAAAGCAAAATCATACTTTATTTTTATTTACTTGATTTACCTTAATAACATTTGCTTTTTAGTTATAAAATTTTTTAAAAAGAAAAATAAAACTAATTTTATAGGACGTTCCAATCGAAAAAGTAAGACAAAATTGGTGGGACAGATCTAGTATATTGCAATTCTTTTTTTGTTGCTATATTGAATATATCAAATTGAGTTGAAAATAATGAATAGAATAAAAATAAAAATAAAGAGAGGAAAATGTAAAATAGAAATGCATAGGGAAGTGGACAAAAGTACCCCTTTCATTATCTATCAATAATATTTGCAGAGGCAAAAAACACACAACCGCCAAACACACAACCTCTGCAAGTAGCTTTCTTGCTTTATCAACAAATTAAAGTCCTTCTTTTTCCTCTCTTTCAACACATACGCACACATCCCTTTTCTCTCTCCCCCTCTCACTATCTCTCCCTCTCATCTTTGCTATGGATACTGCTGCTCAGTGGCCACAGGTAAAGCAAACTAAAGCTTCCTTTTCTCTTACGATATCATTACAATCTCTTTAATTCCTCTTTCTAGTGTGCGGATTTTTATTTTCTTAATAATCTTCATTCCATTTTCTTGCTAACTTGCTTTGCGTTTCCAATTACAAAATCTTCTTTTTTGTTTTAATTCGAACCAACTCCTTTTTCCCTTTGCTGACCATTTCTAAAGATGATGATTAAACCCCACTAATCTTTTCTGTTTGGCTTTTGATTTGTTCTCTTCCCTTAAAAATGATCGATCAAAGCCCACTTTAAATTTTCTTTTGGTGTTTTCTTACATGCTGATGTTACATAAAGCTGGGGATTTCGCAGCTTCTGTCTGTTCTCTTCTTCTTTGTTGTTTCCTGCGCTTCAATTCCAGTCTCTTTTTCATCTTTATATCATCGAATCTTGTCCCATCCTCCTTTAGTTTCCTTCCTTTTTCCTGAAATTGAAATCTGATTTTATTTCAGGGTATTGGAGTTGCGAAAATCGAAGCCTCAAAACCTAACGCAGGGGCGGTGGAGAAGAAGCCGCGCCCAGAAAAGGAGCAAGCTCTGAACTGCCCTCGATGCAACTCCACCAACACTAAATTCTGTTATTACAACAACTACAGCCTCACACAACCTCGCTACTTCTGCAAGACTTGCCGCAGGTACTGGACTGAAGGCGGCTCCCTGCGCAGCGTCCCCGTCGGCGGCGGCTCAAGGAAGAACAAGCGCTCCTCCTCCACCCCCGCGCCGCCGCCGCTGAAGAAACTCTACCCCGATCCGGTTTTCCCGCCACGAAACCCTAGGATCGAAGACGGCCACGACCTAAATTTGGCCTACAACCCCTCTTCCCATTACAATGCCATGTCCGAATTCACCGCTATGCAGCATCACAGCATGGGGAACCCTAATACCGACAACATCCCCCACCGCCCCCACCACCATAGTCTGCCATTAATGGAGCTTCTCAAGAGCGGGGGAGGGCTAAGCTTCATACCCTCTTCGATCTCCGACGCGGCGCCGGTGGGGGCAGGTTTCCCCTCGCCGCCAACCTTCCCCCCTCAAGAATTCAAGCCCAGTTTGGGATTCTCAGTTGATGGGATCGGTAATGGGTTCGGAAATGTTCAAGATCAGACAAACCAATCCTCGAGAACTCTATTCCCTTTTGAGGAATTGAAACCGGCTTCGAATAACGATCATCAGTTCGAGCAGGAGAGATCGCAAGGTGAGAGCAACGTTTACTGGAACGGCATGCTTGCCGGCGGTTCTTGGTGATCAAATGAAGAAGTGTAGCTAAAGTTGGAAGCTTTAGCTAGTAATTGTGTTTATTAATTCCTTTGTTTTTGTCCAGTTTATTACTCCCACTTACTTTGCCTGAGAATTTGATTTGAAACTATGATGTGAAATGATTAGAACTAACAGCAGCAGATGAGATAGGTTTTGCATGTGTTCATATAATCATATAATAATAATAAATTAATTTTTGTGGTGGGTTTTGATTTTGAAGCAGTAAAAATTCTTCCCTTCCCACTTGCTTGTTGTTGGTGGTGATGGGTTTCTTGTGTAGTTTGCCAGAATTCCTTCAGTCTTGTCCATCCAAAAGTAGATGCATGAACATTTTGCTTTCATTTTTAGTTTTTGTGTAAGAACTTTGGAAATGTGAGAACTGCTTTAAGAATAGTTGGTTTTTATATCTAGTTAATGCAGTCTTTGTAGTTTGTAGTTTTGTACTTCTGCACTGCACATTCATTAGCCTACACAAATTTCATTCCTCCTATGTTTCTTGAATCAATGATGAACTGCAAATTTGTCTCCAATAATGTTATTTCTTGTAATTTGACGTCGACATTAATTGTGTGGTCAATTTCTGCATTAAATCTTGATGATGTTGGAGTTGGAAATTAAAAACAAACCAATTATGGTGTCTTAAAATAGAGAGAGAAAAAGGGAGTTCATCATTTTATACTAGTATGTATGTATGTATGTATACCAAATAATTAAATTTCCATATTGACTAAGTTTGTTCCACAAAAACCCAAAACTATATATTTTTTTATTACAGTTTTTTGTAATTTTGTCCAATATATCAAATATAGCCCGTACGTCTTTCTTGGTTTCTAGTTGTCCTAAATGATTTGGTGTGGTGCACTAGTATTTATTCTATTATTGAAACAAATAGCAAACTATAAAGTAAAAAGATGGGGTTGAAGGTGAATTAGGTAGTGGGATTGATGATGAGTTTGCATTAAATATTAGTATGTCCTAAAGTAAGTTGGATAATGGGGGGGACTGCAAGTTCCTTTCTCTTTGTTATATTTAGTTCTGGACTGCTTTGCTTTATCTTGCTTTTGCTTGTCTCAACAGTTCATCAATGTCATGTACCCTTTTGTTTAGCCAGAAACATCCATTTATGTTTTTTGAGATTCTTCCAGCCATTAAAGCACTCATACACACATACAGTAATATATGAAGGAGTTGTGTAATATTTAAATTTATACGTAGATCCTATGAATGGATGATCCAATATAAATAGTTAAAAAAAGAAAAAGGCAAGAAAAATATGTGGGTGGAGATGGGCATGAATCATAGGTTTGGGGCATGACATGCATGGTGGTGAGCACATGTGGAGGCCACTAAGTTACTATATTACCCCCCATGCATGGCCAATATCACTCTCCTGCCATTCTACTTAAAACTTAGAAATTGCCTAATGCATATGAACCATGTATATGGTTGATTCATAACTTGGTGGATTAATTAAAAAGGTAATTAAACAAAGAATCCGCCTATTTCTCATAGTCTTTGTTTTGTTTTCCATCTTTGTTATAAATAATGTACGAAATTTAGTAAATTGAATGCTATTTTGAAATTTGAATAAATTAAAGAAATAAACTAATTATTTGAATTTCTGCTCTTATATAAATGTTGCGTTGGTTATGTTATTGGGTGGACAAAAGAATAAGAAATAATAAAATAAATGAATAGATAAAGGAAATTGAAAATTTTGAATTACACCCGATAAAAGTGGCTAAAAAACTGTTTAGGATGACGTGGCTATACAAAAAAAACATTATATATGGACAACGCGAAAATGCTCACCCGTTTGCGGTGGACGGAGTTCGTCCACGAATGATGTGGCATGTCACCTAGATAAATATTAAAATATTAATTATTTTTTATTAATTATTACTTTTCGACTAGGATTTATTGATTATGATATAGTTTAATATTATTCGATACAAAATAATAATAAAAATAAAATTAAGAAATTAAATAAAAATATATTAACTCGCATATTAATTTGGTAATGACATTGCTATATAAGTCGTGAACGCGTTAATAAGTGCTGCAGGCGGTGAAGCATTAGTGATGGACAACATACCACAACAAAACTAACGAAAAGGCTTGATGGGTTGCCACTAATCCTTATACTAGGCTTGATGCGTCACTCAATTAAAATAAAAAATATTTAAAACAAGATTCGAAATTCACTAAATACACAATATAAATCAAATTAAATTAAACTATTTTCTTCGAATATATAAAATCAAATCCAATAATAAAAATTTGTAGTATGATTCATCAAAAAATGTTATTAGATTCGTCTCACATAACTTGATATGTTATATTATTTTAATAAATTTAACTGAATAAAAAGTTTGACAAATTCAGTGAGATGGAATGAATAATAGTGTAATAAAATGGAGGGTGTTCCAACATTTTCTTAGCAAACTAGCTTATTGAAACGGCCCAATTTTAAAATTGAAACAAATATAAAAATGTCTTAATTTAAGAGAATGCGTGTGTTTCTAGGGAGACGTATTTAATTTTGTTATTCATTTGGATCTTTTAAAGTAGTTCTATCTTAAAATAAAATAGTTTAATGTTGTTCATGAAATTATTATTTTAGTTTATTTATAAAATTATTATTTGAAGAATTTAAATTTTATAAAATACATATTATAGTTTTAAATTAAATTATATTTCAAGACAGGTCATGCAACGAATTAAAATGAATAAACACAGAATTAAACTATTTTTTTATAATATTATGTTAAAATGAATAATAAGCATTATTCAATAAAAGTTATCCACACCAATGCACCATACTAAAACTGGACTGAGAAAAACAACAAAGAATCTGAAAAAATAAATTAAAAATGATTCTGTCGCAGTTCCAACCTGTAATCGTAACGCCGTCAACGCCGACGGCGGAGCCACCGCCGGCAACTCCAAATCGCGCGGAGTTTTTCAAGCTGAGAACAGGCAACCGCCAACGAAACAACTCCGTTTCTCAGAAATTCCCCTTTCTCAACGGCGGAGAGAATTCCACTTCCACAGCCTACGCGGCGGCGCTGGACTCCTGCAGCTGCCCCAATCTGGGAAAACAACTGCACGCTCACTTGCTCAAGAATGGGTTTCACGGACGAGAGTTTGTCCAGACAAAGCTACTCCAAATGTACGGCAAATGCGGCCGCGTCGACGATGTAGTTATGGTGTTCGACAAAATGCCCGACCGGAATTTGTACACGTACACTGCGATTCTCAATGTGCTACTCGATAACGAGCTTTATAAGGAAGCTCTGTCGCATTTCGAGAGAATTCTTGTCGAGGATGTTGAGTTGGAGTTTTTCATATTTCCGGTGGCATTCAAGATTTGTGGTGGCTATGGTGGGGTTGAGCTGGGGAGGCAGCTGCAGGCGATAGCGATGAAGGCCGGAGTTGAATCTCATATCTACGTCGGAAATGCGTTGATCGATACCTATGGGAAATGCGGGAGTTTGAGCTATGCTGAGAAGGTTTTCAAGCATATGAAGGAAAAGGATTGCGTTTCTTGGAATTCAATAGTTACAGCTTGCACTACTAATGGGAGAGTGTTTGAAGCATTGCACTTCATGGAGGAAATGCTGGGGGAGAAAGATTTGAAGCCGAATTTCGTTTCATGGAGCGCCTTGATCGGTGGATTTGCTCAGAACGGGTACGACGGGGAAGCCGTGGGGATGCTGCGCAAGATGATAAGGGCAGGGTTCGAGCCGAATGCACGGATACTTGCGAGTGTTCTTCCTGCTTGTGCTAGGCTGAGGGAGATGAGGTTAGGGAAGGAAATGTACGGATACATCACGAGGCACGGGTTTATGTCCAGCCCTTACATTGTCAATGGATTGATAGACCTGTTTAGGAGGTGTGGAGCTATGGAGAATGCTTTCAAGATCTTCTCCAAATGCTCGTTGAGAGACGAGGTGTCTTTCAACACCATGATCGCAGGGTACTCGGATTACAAGGAGATTGTGAAGGCGAGGGAGCTCTTTGATTTGATGGAATACGAAGGGAGATCGAAGGACTTGATCTCATGGAACTCAATGATCTCGGGCTATGCAGATAACAACATGTTCGACGAGGCTATAAAATTATTTCTAGATTTAATGAAGAGAGGAGATATCAAACCCGATTCTTTCACCTTAGGAAGTGCACTTGGTGCTTGCGCAGAGATGGGGTATCTGAGGATGGGAAGATCGATACACTCATACTGCGTCGCAAGAGGGTTGCAGTCGAATCTCTTTGTTGGGGGCGCGTTGGTCAGCATGTATAGCCAATGCCGCGACATAGAGGCTGCAGAGAAAGTGATGCAACAAGTACAAGATAGAGATGTTGTAATATGGAATGCATTGCTCTCTGGCTATGCTTGTTGTAACCAATTACAAAGCATCCAGACCGTTCTTCGACGAATGAAAGATGATGGTTTCGAACCGGATGTGTACACTTGGAATGGGATAATAGCAGGGTATGTGGAGAATGGACACAATGAGTTAGCTCTGCAGTTGTTTTCTCAACTGCAGGGTTCGAAATTGAGAGGTGATATCTACACAGTTGGAATAGTCATACCAGCATGCTCAAGGCTAGCTAGTGTTGGAAGAGGTAAGCAGGTTCATGCTTACGCAATAAGATGTGGATTCGAGAAGGATCCGTACATTGGAGCTGCGCTCGTGGATATGTATGCAAAGGGTGGAGACATGAAGTATGCGAAATCCGTGCATGATAGGACGCGAAGCCGTAATCTGGTGACGCAGAACGCAATGCTGAATGCATACGCGATGCATGGATTGGGTGAGGAAGGGATCTCTTTCTTCAGAGAAATGCTAGCTAATGGCTCGAAACCGGATAATGTGACTTTCCTAGCAGTCCTTTCTTCATGTGTGCATGCAGGTGCTGTGCAGACTGGCCAAGAATTCTATGATTTGATGGGAACATACGGTGTGACAGCGAATTTAAAGCACTACACATGTATGGTCGACTTACTGAGTCGTGCAGGTGACCTTGAACGAGCATATGGGATGGTTGAAAGAATGCCTATGGAACCTGATTCTGTGATCTGGGGTGCTTTACTCGGTGGATGCATCATACATGGGGAAGCCGAGATAGGTGAACAGGCAGCACACGAGCTCATAAGGTTGGAACCAGGAAACTCGGGGCACCATGTGATGCTGGCAAATTTATACGCTTCGACTGGAAAATGGGGTGACCTGAGAAGAATAAGACAACAGATGAAGGATGAGCAACTGCATAAAGTACCGGGGTGCAGTTGGATCGAGGATAGAGACGAAACGCATGTCTTTATGGCACGGGACAGATCGCACAGGAGAGCTAAAGAAATTTATGATGTATTAGATAAATTAACAGCACAGATAAGATTGGAACGTGTTTGATGTAAATCTTCTGTACAATGTAAGATAAGCTGTTACAATACAAAAAAACTCTAGAAATGGTTGTGAATATTGTTTTAGTTTTTTGGTTAGTAAAGATCAATTGATTCAAGAACCCTTCGAGCTTGAATTTGCAAAGCTGTCAATCTTTGCTCTGGATCCAGAGTTGATCCAAATTGACTTGCTGCCCATATTAGGGAGGCGGATTTTTCGCCTAGGTATTGCCTTATGTCGTCATGTATGGTCATCATTGGGGGCGTTTCCCTCCCGTTCACGTGCCCGATGAGTAGCAACAGGAATTCACCGCATTTCAACCTGATTACATGGTGATAGTGTCATGCGACTAAATTGGAATTGATGGACTAGATATATGCCCTAAAGAACAAATGGAAGTTGCAGAAGGAAGAACGTTAAGAATTGCAGCTCTTGACTTTTAGTGATTAGATTGGTGATAAAACAAGGATATACCTTAGATTTTCTTCTAGTTGTGTATCTTTTATGAGAAGAGCAACTTCCTCTATGCCATTGCATGCTTCAAAATCCTGACAAGTAGTTCACATCAAGCAGAAATAAAATGAGAAGCAAGAAAATATTTAAATTAGATGAGATATAGCAGTAGTGCAGCACAAAAGGCTCAAAACCAGGTTACTATGAGTATGAGAGGAAGAGATTACCATTTGATTGGAAGATGAATCGAGCATAATCGCAACCAAGGCATCGAGGCAAGCACCTTGCTCAAGTACTCCGCGAGTTGACAAAATATTCATCAGGACCTACCAAACATCAACGGAAGCATAATATTGCATTGGCTAAACCACCCAGGAATGTAGTATGATAAAAACTTATAAGCAAATTACACAATTTTTATAAAAAACGACGAAATAAATGTGAATTATTAAGAGGTTGGAATGCTTTGACAAACTCCAACATTTTTACTGGGGTTTTAACCAGAAAACTTTCCAAAATAGGCCAATAAGGACCAAATTTGCTACATATTTGGCTACATGCTGACCATGAGAAGCTCACACAAATAAGAAAAACACAACCCATACCGTAATAGCCTCGTGTTTATGAGCCAAGATTGTGCTCTCACGATGAATAAGACAGCAACCTTCGAGGACTCTAAGTGCAATAGCCACTTCAGCATCAGTAGCTGGACTGCTCATCTTCATAGGTTCCATGGAGAAAATGTGATTCAAATTCTTTACCGACTGCTCCTCAACCTCTCTAAGGCTGTGTTGGAACAGAACCGGCACCACTGTCATATAATATAAAAGCTAATCATCATGACATTCGAAGCTACCAAAATGAGTTTCTACATGACATTCGACAGAAATCGAGGAGACGACGGTGATGCTAAGTATAAATTGATTAAATTCCAATGACTTCGAGAAGCTAAGTGTTTATAGCATATACTAAAACACATTTAACAATGCTTCCTAGCGGTTCCAGTTATTAGGAGTAGATCGACGATTGAAGCGATATTCAGCATCAAACTCCGAACTATAAAGCAGATCCACATAACACAATCCAACAACACATTCAGTGGAAAATGAAAGATACGCCTAATCCAATCCAACAGAATTAAGAAAGAGAAAAGAAAAAAGGAGAAGAGAACCTTGGAGTTCAGCAATGGATTGCGAATGGCAAAAGAGATTCATGGTGTCATCGGACTGAGCGACGGATCGGAGGAACTTGAGAATGCTGCGGAGACCGCGAACCCGTAGGAAGGAAAACTCGGCGCGTGCCTCGCGTAGGCCGGTGCGGAGGGCGAGCGTGACCTCGCGATACAGTCTCTGCTTGTCGAGCGATTTGACCAGCTCCGCCACCGGCGACTGCAGCTCGGCATCGCCGTCCGCCTTCACGGCGTCGCTCCAAAACGGCTTCTTTAGGTACATCTCTTCCCAGACTGATTATATCTGTTTGATTTCCCACAAAGGAAATTCTTTTTATAATTGGATTAGGGTATTTTAATTTTAATTAATTAATTAAAATACTGTTGTTACAGTTATGCTTTTTTTGCCGTTTAACTGTGAGAAGATTTAGAAGAATCAGATTTTCTTTTTTAAATTTTTAATAAACCTCTCCAAAGAAAATAAAAGAGAAATAAAATAAGATTACATAAATAAAATAAAACTATGAAAAGAAAAGAGAGGAAAGAAACCTCGCAATTCACGCAAGATAAATATCTGCAAGCACAGAGCATCTTCCTGAGGAAGAAGGCAGCGTTGCGGTTCCTATATCTGCTCTGCTCTGTCTGAAAATTGGACATCAAAACCCTAGTTTTTGAATCAGATTGAATTCGCCCTCTTTGTTTTGTTGATTTTGTACATTCTCACTACCGATCAACAATGTCGGACGCTTTCTGGAGGTTTGGTGACAACAGGCAGCCGGCGGTGTCGCTTCCTCACCAGATGGTGGCAAAACGCCCTCGTTCGGAGTTTGGTATTCCTCCATCCTTTTGTCTCTCAATCACGATCATTTTATTGGTACATGCACAATGTGAATTTCTCGTGATTTAGTTTTATTTTGGGGTTAGGGTTACAATTATTAATTTTGTTTTTTGAGCTGCATTTGTGTATAATTATGCTTAAATTTGGTAGGGGTGGCTTTGGGATGGTGATGCGTTTAGTAAAAAATGGGAAAGTTGTGATCTTAGGTTATGCATGTTTGAGTGTGTGTGTGTATGTCCTGATTTGGCAGCTGGAGTTGCCGCCTTAGCTGTTTCATTTTATCTGTTAAAAATAGGACCTGGAGTTAAGTCTTGTACGTTATGTGCTCCATTTAAATTTCATCTCTCTGGTAGTTAAGGAAAATCTACATGACGGTGCTCTGCGCATATTCCGTGTAAAGAATGGTCACAAGATCACAAGTTGCATTTACATTTATTCATTTGCATACGTGTAAAGTTCGTAAACGGTCTTTGAGTTCATGCCATGCTTTTAAATGCTTTTTTAGTGTTTAATGATTTCCTTCTTAGTTGATTCTCACTGTGTTTATTGTGCAGAGATGCCAAGTGGCCAAGATGTGTCAAACTACTATATTCCTAGTAACAAAAGGCCAGAAAATGTTGTCGCTGGAGATACCGACAACGTCAATGCATCTTATGAGCGCTACTTGCGTACTATGGTATTATTCTTTTGTCTGTGTATATTTTCCCCAAAATTTTCTCCTAGATATATATCTTTGTAATTTATCAGCGGGATGTAACAGCAAGTTCCGTTATATGGTGGCCAATCTGGAAGACCTGGTATTGGTGGGCTTGATGGTGTTCATGAAATAGATGATCTTAGGGTTCTAGGACTGGTGCAATCAGGTCCAGCAATGGCAGCACAAAACCGGTTAATGGGACTGGGTGGGCGACCTGAAATTTCACTCCCTCCTGGTGCTAGCTGCACCTTATTTGTGGAGGGCTTGCCTTCAAACTGCACTCGCAGAGAAGTGTCTCGTATCCTTTGCACTGCAATCTGCATGATAGATTACCTATTATTCCAACCTGGTTTGCTCCTCCTTTACTTGCTATTTTAGATATATTTCGTCCATTTGTTGGCTATAAGGAAGTAAGGCTTGTAACTAAGGCACCAAGACAAGTAAACTCAATTTATTTTATTCTTATTATTTAAAAAACATCAAAATAAAGAAATGTAATTTATTTTGATCTGTGTAGGTTGGGGGTGATCCGATGGTGCTTTGCTTTGTTGATTTTGAGAGTCCAGCTCATGCAGCAACAGCAATGGATGCTCTGCAAGGTCAGTCTGCACATGGTTCGATCTTACTTACTCATATGGACATGTTATGAAAGTTCAGATCTAATGCTGGTGCAAACTGTCACTACCTGCTCTCTAATGTTAGTTTTTTTTTTCTGTTTTCATCTAATTGCATTATAAATAGTCAGAGGTAATCTTGTAGGTTACATATTTGATGAGCATGAGCGTGATTCAGGCCACCTAAGGGTTCAATTTGCTCGCAATCCTCCTGGTCCAAGGATGAGTGGTGGGCATCGTGGTAGTCGTTGCATTTGATTTGACAGGTGAGAACTGATAAATGTTTGACCTCCACTGTCACTGTACCTTTAGGCATCAAGAAATCTTAAGGCACCCAATTAATTGCTCTAAATGTGGAAACACACTTCTGTGTAGGACCCACTGATTGTGGAGATTTACAGTCCTTGAGTCAGCTTTGGAGTGTTACAACATACTTGCTGAAGCTTTGGTTAGAATCAGTGGGTTTATGTCAATGAGTCGATTGGAGTGACGACTGGTTGGCCTAACCTTCCTTAATTCCCTTAACTAGCAGATAATAACTATCAAATGTAATAAATTAGTGATGCAAGGCACGTCCTAGGAATGCTACTTTCGTCATATTCTGCTGTGAGATTGCTGTTTTATACTTTTATTTCGCTACAGCCTACAGACACCTTGGTTTATGGATGAAGGTTTTGCTCAATTACCTTCTTATTCATTCTGATGTTGTTAAACATCATAGACAAGAACAACCACCATTTGTTGCCTCTGTATGTGTTTTGAGATTTTTCCTTAAACAATTTGGATGTGTCATTGGCATCATATTAATAACAAAATATTTTTATAATTATTACTCCCTCTATCCCATTAAATTAGACTCATTTATTTTTCCAATGAGTCTGCTTTATGGGAAAGTAAGTCTAATTTAATGGGACGGAGGTAGTATAATGGAGGGGCCTACTTTCTAAGTATGCCTGTCTATTTCTTACTATATCTTAAACTCTCATTCCACACCCTCCCTTCCCCAAACCACACAATCCGAGTTCGAGTATTTTGTCATAATCTCATCTTCCTAATTCCTTTTCCTCCTTTATAACCACCCTGGATATTGGAGTCAAATTTCTGTCCCACTCTCCATTAATAAACTGATGCACCACAGTTTTCTGAACTGACCAAATACTAATGAGCTCGAACTTACGAACTTATTCATCCTAAATTTTTCTGCATTTCTGTGTAATTATTTTCTACATGATTTCAACCTTTTTGTGCTTTCTTATCTATTTTGTCATTTTATAACTTGAAAGAAATGTCCATCAATTTCTTATAACTTTGTAATGATCTTATGTATTAGTTAAATATATAGAAAAGTTATGCCTACAAATAGCATTGCATGTATGCAATGTAAAGCTACCTTCAGTTTCACTATGGTAACTATGTGTCATTCAGAAAATAAGTTTAGTTTTTAAATTTTGTCTGTTGATCTCCAATCATTCTAGCTGCCTATTTCTCCAACTCAGACATGTTCATTCACTTAAATCCTGTAAAAATCTTATATAGACATTTAATATGGGGCTGAATTTAATCAATAAATAAAACTTAAAGATGGTTGGTGTGTTAGATTAGACCCTTCATGTAAGCAACACCAAATTACATTTGCTTGGTTTCAGGCTCATAAATGCTGTTTTTTCATGATTTTTTTTCTCTGGTTGAACAATCCAGATTAGTCTCATAGTATTAAGATTTTCTGCCTTTGTACATGAATTAACTGATGACTTGCTGAGTTTATAGGATATTCCCCTGATTTAGGGAAAAGGGAGCAACTATGGAATCAAATTATTTATATGAAATGATACAGGCCTATAATGGGGAAATTCAAAATTTAGTTGCTATGTATGGATGGCTATTTCATTAATAGGTGTCAATGCTTTATTACAGCTTTCACGACAGTTATGACGGTGTATGTGTATGCTGATATGTAGTGGAAATATTGTTTGACTTTATTATCACAATCTAGCATAGGGTCCATTAATTATATTTTTCGGGTCTAAAATGGTAAGTTAATTACTTTTGGGGCTTACTGGAGATTATTAATGGCTGCTTCACCAAGTGATTTATATGTGTGCATTTATAGATGTTTCGTGTGCATTTATTTCATTTTGTTATAATTAAAGGTGCCACATTACGAAAATTTACTTACCTGCATAAAAGAGATGTGCATAAATACTACTTCCTCTGCCCCACTAAAAGTGGCTTAGTTTGACCAAATTTGTGAGAGTTTTTTGGTCAAACTAAGCCACTTTTAGTGGGACAGAGGGAATAGTAAAGATTCAAATACCTTAATGTCACCCATTTTTTATGCAAAACTGCTATGCGCTCATACCTCCCAGATTATGTTTTCTTGTAGTCCGCAGATATCGACTCTATCTGTGATGTGGTTACCTTATTTTGCTTCATAACCAGAGCATGGTCAGATATGCTGAAAGTATAGTTGTGTATAAGAAATATGTGCTATTTGCTTGCATGTACTGGACTATGATTTTCTTTTTAATTTTGTTCTGTTCCTAATAAATAATTGACCTAGTTGATTTCTCTTTAAAAGTGCTTTATGTGAGATTTTTTTGGCTTGTTGTGCAGTGCTGTACGCGAAGCCTGCCATTTGGTTGGACACTATGGTTTCTTATTGCTTGGTTATGGCAGTACATTGTGCCCTCCCACAACATTTATACCAGAGGAATTTCACTGAATGTTTTTGAAAGGAAATGATATCTTGACTCTCCATTGCTCACAGAGAAGAGAGCGCTAGCAAAAGGCAGAAGTTGTATGTCGAAATGGCAATGTATAACAGATGCAGCCAAAGGTAGGTAAGGAAAAGTTATTTGATGAGCGAATAAAGGGGATGAGTACAAACAAATTGAGGTGAAAAGGATTCCCTCTTGAAGAACTGACACTTGTGCTATGAACTGAAGCTTTGTTGCTTTAGTGCATTAAATCTGACGATATGACCTTAGTGACTGAATGAGTGAGTGATATAATCCAATTTATGTTATTCTAAGCACCATTTCTAAAGCCATACATAATTGTTGTTCCTCCATATGTAGCTGCAGATGTTTGCTGTCTTCATTTCCTGCTGAGACTCAGGTCAGCAATATGTGATGATTTTAGTTACGTGTTGCTTTTAATGTGAAGTTTGAAATTTGTCTTTGACATTGTTTATTGTAAATAGGTGTCTTAGTACATTGTGTATTTGTCTTTGTATTATGTTGTTGTACAGCAACTTTATACTATGCCAAAGGTACTCATTAAAACTGGTACATTTGGTATTCTTTTTGGGATGTAATTATATGATCTTCTTCCCTTTATATTTTCACAACACTTTCGGATTCATATTTCATTCGTTATAACATTCAGCATCTCATAATTCTCGTGTTTTTTTAGGTTCTGTCAAAAGAATACAACATTCAATTTTATATGTACTTTTTTTTTAATTATTAATGTTTTTTATTTAATTTTTTCTATGGTAATACATCGAAGTGTTCAATTAATTGCAGACGCAAGTTTTTTTTTAAAGCTGAAATATGATGTCAGCATAAAAGTAAGAATCAAATATAAGATAAAATTATCAACGAAACAGTAACTCAATTATATAGACGTTTGAGATATTAAAATATCAGAATTCTTGTGGAAATGACTTGTTACAAAAATATATAAATAGATTAGGAAAGTAGTTTTGTTTTGCCAGTCAACACTCATGTGGTTGACATGTATGTTGCTTGTCAGACTTGTTCCACAATTTTCATGGGAACTACACAAAAAATTAAGAATACGAGTATTTAACAAAAAAAAAAACCTTAATGAAATTGGCTTTAATTTTTTTATGAATTAATTATTAAAAAAAAATTGAGGACCTAGGCGATCGACTTCAATACCTAAGTGCAGGCTCATCCTTTTAGTTGTTTATATCATCGAGCTTACTAACATAATCAAGAAAAACTTTATACCACGAATGCGTCGAAGCATACTTATAGAAAAATTTCTCGAGAGATTTTTCCATGCGATTCTCGGGATGACTTTCAATCAAGAGCAATAAAAGGGATCCGGAGTTGGTCTATAAACAATTACAGGAAAAAATTAATGTAATACACTCTTGGGGATTCTTTAACCACAAATGAGTAACTCATTTCTAAAACTACAAAAAAAAGTCCTTGTTGGTAAATCAAGGAATAAACTTTTTGAAAAACAAAAACAAGTTTCAAAAGAAAAAGAATAGAAGCCCATTCAACTTGATTGCTAATTGCTAATGAACTGGAGTTGTGAACAAACTAGGACAAATAATTAGAGGATAGTGAGACTATCTATCTAATACACAAGGCTTTGTATTTTATTTAAATTAAAAATTAGGTTTTGATCTAAAAGTAACAAGTAAATGAGTTAGATAGATAATATAATTGTTAATGATTCTTGTAACTAACGTTCACGTATTTGGTGATTGATTGATTATTCAATTTTTACTTCAAATATTTATCTTTGCCGCCACTTCAATATAAAAGCACAGTAGTTCGTTAGTGATGATAAGTGTGGCTAATTTTCTTTTATCCAACTCTTGACTTTTTTAAGACTTCACACTCTCAACTTCCAACCTCTACTTTCTTTCTACATATTTCAATCTATTGTTGCAAATTAATTACCAATCTTCTAAATAGAGCTATATACGCAATTAATATATTAATTATTACAATATCAAATAATGTTATTTAATCATTTTTATAAATTGTTGTATTCAAGACTTTCTTAATCTACCCCATCAATTTCTTTAATACACCTAGCTAGCTCAAAGCGAGTGTACAAATACAATGTCAAATATTGAACATATATATAGTGTGGGTAATATGGTGTAACATGAACGAGATAGTGTTCGAAAATGGGAAGTGGAATGTTGATCGCTTGGCTGGGGATGTAAAATCAGTTGTGTGGTGCTGGGTAGTCGGCAAGAAGGCCTATAATGTCGGTATTAGGAAATATTTTAGATCGTGGCACATTAATCCCCTCCTTGTGATTTAGTTTTTTTTCTCGTGCGTATTTGGTTGGACGTGTCATGTATCATATTGTTGGATGTTTGGTTGTTGGCATCTCTTATGCCTATCTTAATATATTTTCTCTTTTCCTGAAAAATATATATATTAAGTATATGTATTAGGATAATTTTATGTGACAACTAATTCTTATATTTTTACGTGAGAATTTTCTTTTTATACAATAAATAATGTTTTTTTTATTATATGTAATAACTGTGTTTTTTCATATTATATTTTTATATATTAAATAATACATTAATTAATGACAATCATAGATTAAATTAATGGGAGAAACTAATCAGTTAAGAGTAAATATTAAATAATAGCCATTAACTGAATTTGAGATTAATTATAGTCATTCTTACAAATTTTCACTTAGTTCGAACATAACAAATTACTCTCGTATACTATTAGTCTCATGTTAGAAGGAAAAACATATACTTTTGAACAATTAGTACGAATGAGAGTCATTTGTCTCATTACCTTCCTAGTATGAACTTTGCACTCTACAACATGTACTATTGATACGAACAGAACAGAGTTCGTTCGTTCTGTTAGTATAATATTGTTAATTAAATTTTTTTTTTCATTAAGGTTCTATCGATACTTTCACGCAAAAAGTAACTATATTATTCTAAAATTAAATTAGTAACTATATGATACTATATGAATTTAGACCATTTCAGCCCAAGAACAAAAACAAATATGCCCTTTCTGAAACAAATTAAATTAAACTATTTGCTTTTGGCTCATCCAATTCAAATCTTTTACTACAGAAAGATTCTTAGTATTTGATCTTGTACACTATAACTTTTTTTCCTCTTCTTAACCCAATTTATTTTTAAATATATATGGTAAAAAAAAATACATGTGAAAGCAACCATTTTTTGTAGTAATAAAACGTGTGTACCGTTGGAATTTTTGTGGATGATGCTTCTCCAATTCTTTTCCAGAAAAGGACAAATTAAAATCACTGCTGCAACTCAACATTAATAAAAATCAAATTGGAAAACTAACTAATTTATATTTTTAATTCTCTCACTACTGCCATGCTTTTCCCATCCTTAACTGCATAAACTTGCATTTACATTCAATATTTGGACGAAACTGCAGATGTATTCTTGATAGAGAGATAGAGAGAAATCTTTCTTTGGCCTGCATACTATCAAGAATCGTGATATATATATATATGTGTGTGTGTGTGTGTGTGTGTATTAACAGCAAATATTATTGTACATGTAGTAAAAACGTTGCTAAAAGTAGGTTTAAGGTAAATGGATTTTAGTGAATAAAAGGTAACTATATATGCACATATAAGATTGAGGAAAATTAATTAACAAGTATATATATGTAATGAAGAAGCAAAATTTAACTTGATAATAACCTGGAATATTAAGTGGTGAAGAGAAATATAAATGTTGCAGAAAAGCAGACACGAGTGATATTGATTCGGCTCATAACCACAAACTTATATATATATATATATATATATATATATGCTTAATCACATATATATATATAGTAATAATTAAGAAATTAAATTAAAATGTTGTGACGAGCCGAAGCAATATCACACCATCTCTACTTCCCAGATTAATATCACAACACTTGTTTTCTTCTCTCTTCTCAATAAATATGGATTTGGTGAATGAAAATGGTGAGGGAGACTCCTCGTTTTATAGGGGGGAAGAAGTGTTCGATTATTTTAAGGTTAAATGCATATATCTGTGTAATGTAATTGGTCCCTGCAATCTAGGGTACTACTCCTTAAATTAGGAGATGGGGCATCGTTTTAAATTATTTATAAATTGTGGATAAATTAAAACAATATTATCTTCACGTGAGTGACTTTAAGATCTAAGAATCCACTAATTAAGGTCCTATATTTTTGTTTATGTGAAGAATGGGGCAAGTGGGATTTAAGTTGCATGTGAAAATTGTACAAACCTAAATTCCCTTTTATTATAATTAATCAAGCACGTATTTTTTTATATATAATTAATTAATGTGTGGTGATAAGTAACGCCAACATATTCAACAAATAATTTCATTCTACTATTCTTTCACGTGAGGTGAAAATAAATGTTAGATTGAAAAATATATGCATATGCATTTAAAATTTTATAGGCACCATTATCTATTTATTTATGTATATATAACTTTTAATTCATAGACAAGTTCTGAGGTCGAGAAATAAAATAAAGTTAGGGTTCAAATCGAGAATGTACTAGTCCTATCTATCCAGCTCTCATTATAGTATCTTTTATTTTTAATTATTTATTTAAATTAAATGTTAATGACAATTTAAATAAAATTTAATAAATTCTAATTAACTGAAATAAAAAGCTAATGAACTTTGATTAATCAAATGAATTAAGAGTGCCCTTAGAGTAAAGTCCAACTAATTAATAATCCAATTCCTTTTCTTTTAGCTATATCGGTATATATACAAGTATAGTTTTTAGTTATTTACACGCGAACGTATGAATTCTACTTAGATAATCAGACTGTTTACAAGCTTTTTTTAAAATGAAATATAGAAAATTAAAGTTTGAATAAAGTGTGTGTATATATATATATATTTATTTGGATGAAGAAAGAAATGGTTGTCCTTGACCAAATCTACCTATATAAAGTAATTAAGATTTAAGGTTATCAAATAAATAAAATAAGTAATTGTAAAGGAGTGGCTGCGAACATTAATTATTAATTCAATGGATGTCACTGTCCTTTGTTTTATCAAAATATTTCTTTGCATTTATAACATGTAGTAGGATAGATTATCTATATTAATTCAAATAAACAATATATATATTTTAGGCATCTTATTTGACAGAAAATTCGAATCTTTCCCCTCAAGAGCAAGCTTCAAGATTTTTGGAATAGTTGATAAATTAATTAATTGAACACCTAGAAGAATATATAATTTATTGGCATTATATACCCATTCATTATATTTTATATTATATATATGAAATGTGCCCTTAGTTCTTTGATTGTATTTGTAATCAAGGGTGAATTAATAAGAGAAGAAATTACAATTGAAGTTCTTGTTCATTTTCAATCCTATGATTATATATGATTATCATGTGTATTTTTAATAAACCCTATTATTCTAAACCTTACATCTTCCTGATAAATTATTTTTCTCATTTTATTTTTATTATTTTGAGATATTGTCACTCATGAACCTTCCTCTCAACTGATTAGCTTAAAGGATATTAGTTTTAATTAAATTAAAATATCTACGTGTGTAGTCAATTTAATTTATTGGTTTGTATTAGATTAATTAGAAGACTATATATATAAATGGTTTGAAGTTTGACCTCATTTGCATATGTTTGTTCAATGAATTTGATGACCAACAAACAAATCTATTGGTGCTCTAAAGTAAAATCTACAACTACAAGTTAAAAATAACCTACCACTTACCACTAATTCATTATTTGCATTTCATTTTATTATTAAAACCCATCGATCTACAACAAAGTGACACTATTCTGTTTTGTTACAATTTATTAATAGTCTTCAATAATTACAAATTAGGTAATAATGAGATTAAAAAAAATAGCAGCCGGTTCCCTGCATATGGAATTATTATTATTGTTCATTCAATGGTGAAAGCAACCCTAATGAAAGTATCATAATATATATACTATAAGACATTATAAGAGAGTTCAAATGAAAATTTTTCACTTATGATCCTATTCAGTTCATCCATTTAATTTGATCAATGTATATGACCAATTGATGTTTTAACATGTTTTCTGTTGATTTATAAATGGAAAAGGTTATATTTGTAAATTTTCGTATATATATATATATATATATATATAACCAATTTAACCCAAGTAGTCTCTTTGCTATTAGTATTATTATTATTAAAAGGAGTCATAAATAATGAAACCAATATACTTATTTTATTATACTATCTTCTATCATAATTATATGATGTTCTAATTTTATATCGTATTAATTTTAATTAATTAATAAATAACTCAATCTTAACCACTGCCGGCCTTAAGCATTAATATAAACAACTTCATCTAATTGTTCACCTCTACAAAGTATTTAGAAAAATAGTACTGTAAACTTTTTTTACTATTGTAATTCACTGAGCAAATCATAAAATTTATTGATTAAGAAATTAATCCAAAATCTTTTATCATACTATCTTTAAAATTCAATGTATTTATCAATTTAAAAAATATAAACAATATCTATGTGTAAGTATAAATTATAATAATGAAGTGATAATTTCGAAATGAAATATCTCAAATTCAAAATCCATCATCCCCTCTAATTTAAGTAATTATTTATTCGAAAAAAGAAAATTGTATGCAAACTTTAGGAAGCTAACGCCTAACGATAAGCAGTTGACAAAAAAAATCTATTTGCAAATCCAGAATGAGCGACGCCTGAAATTGCAGCTGGCCATCTTCATTTCTACATGCAAATTTTATTCTATATTCAGAAAATAGAAACAAAACTCAATTCTTTCGTATTGTACAGAGAAATCTAGATTCTTTCTTCATCTGCAATTTTGGTATTCTCAGAAGCTGGTGTGATCAAGATATGGAGACACTGCCCACCGATCTTTTCCTCAAGATCTTCTGTTGGTTGGATCATCAAAACCTCGCAGCTGCTCATATGGGTCAGTTGAAAAACTGTTCTTGATTGGGGAAACTCGAGAATTATGGATTTTTGTGGTGGTTTTTGGTTTTGGATGATGAATTTTGTTGAGATCTGATTTGGGTTTTTTCGAGATGTAGTTTATTTCTGTTTCGAGGAAAATGTTTTTTAACTCAGTATATTGTTCTGTATGAGAATGAACATGAAGATTGGGAGGCATAAAGATCTATGATTTTGGATCTTTTAAGTTGCTAGGTTTGGATCATGAATAGTACTCTGAAAAGGGGCAGTGTGGATTCTGGTTGGATATTTTATCTTTAGCTACTTTCATTCTGTAAAAGTTGTTGATTTTCTTGTTGCATTGTGTCCATCTTATTGAAGATGTTGAGATGGTTATTAGATGGCATGAGATTAGCTATTGAGAGTGAGAATGTGTGTATGATTATAGATTGTTGCTTTGTGATCCAAGTGTGCAGGAAGTGGAGAGACTTAGCCTCAGATGAGGAGCTATGGTCTAGTCTCTTTAAAGAGAGATGGGGGATCGAACGAGCCACATTTTACGCGCCTGCTGCTCCTCAGTCGTGGAAAGATGTCTACATTGTTCAAGACCGATGCGATCGTGTTGGATTGTAAGTCGAAGCTGCAACCTTTCCCTATATTCTGGAAATTTGAGTTTTCTGCAAGTTAAGCTATTGCAACTTTGCAAGCAGTTTGGGAGTTAAGAAAGCTATTCAGAGTATCACTTAAGAGAATATTTTCCCAAGAGAGATTTGCAGAACACATAATTAACTGATCTGCTCTATATAGTTTTAAGACCTGCAACTCCTTATAAAGAAATTATTACTACCAAGAAAACCTTTGCATTTCCTAAGTTCAACAAAGTTCAGATGCCTTTTCATAGATTATCAGGCCGTATATAGTAAGTTTCCATCCATTGTTAAGTTTCTTGATTTCTTGCATATGTTTGAAGCCGATTTTGGTTTGCATATACATTCTATGTTTTTGCACTGATGTGAAACAATCTAAATGCAGGGGATTGAAGATAATAAGGGAAGGAGATGAATACTATTTAGTTCATCAAGGTCAAATTCAACGCGGTCTAGGATCAAGGCGACAAGTCGATTCCAAGTGCAAAAACAACGCAGCAGAATCCGTAGATGAAGAGGAGGCACCAAGTGCAGGTATCCTGGACAAAATTCTCTTCTTCATTGGGGACTTGGAAGCTGCTTCTAGTTCTACACACGCAAAACGACACCGTTTGATATAGGGTGGGTGATTCTCTTAATTCTCAAGTCATGATGCTGTTGTTTGTATTAATATTAATCTTTTTTAGTAAATAATCATTATTTTATTACTGGAGAATAGGAAGATATACTTCAATTCACAACTCTCTAGTATAAGTATATTGTATTTACTTGTTAATGTTATGCCTGTAAAAGTTCAGAGAATAAAAAGAAAATAGGAATTTAATAAGTTTGCACAAATTCTGTCACCAACTCCATAAACTAGTATTTTTCTTAACTTACTTTTGATGGGATAGACGTAACTTGATGCTCGACTAGTTAGTTAAAAGAGTGTTATTGGGGTTGACCAAAAACATAATCAATTCAATCCAAACTCTGTGGTTTGGTCTGAAATTTTATAAAATTAAGATAATTTTAATTTTCTGACCATATTACCCTAATTAGGAGGGGAAAATATAACAAAAGCAAATCAATTTGTATGATTCTAAAACAGTAAAAATACAGATGAACCCAAAAGGAAAAGGAAAAGGAAAATATAAAACTGGGGAACGAGTACGACACTGGAAATCGAAGATTTAAAAAATAATAATAATAGAACTGGAAATTATGGGAGAATAAATTTCAACTACCCTTACATCTTGAGACAAGAATTGTAGTGTGTTTTTCTAAAATTTTCACGATTCCATAAGAGAAAGGACATGAGTTTCTCTTGTTGGGAAATATATATAAGGGTTTTGATTCAAATTCCAAAATCTCATTTGAAAGATGTATTAAGTCCAAAATTGAAATTCTGATACTTAATCTTTTTCTCGAACTCGTTAAGGAGTTCAGTTTATAGATACAATTAACCTGAAAAGCCCAAGACTGAAGAACAACCACCAGAACTGAAGAACTCAGTAAATAAGTCAAAACTGAAGGACAACTCTCTTAAATTCCTATCCTGAAGTATTCAAGACTCAGAAGAGACTGAAGCATGAAGAATACATCTCCTAAAGTTCTGCACCGAAGTTTCAAGACACTAAAGCTATAAAGAGGAAGATGGAGCACATACCAAACATAACTGTGATGGGGAAAGCGTGCACCTATAATAGAAGTAGCAAAATTTTCTGATAAAGAGCTTTCTGTGGTTCTAAATTGCTAATTATTATTAAAACAGGAATTAATATTGAAGGGAAGAACCAGAAGGCCTACATTGTATAGAACAATGCAAACAAAGATGTTGAGTGGGATGCGGAAGAAGTTCATGATGGTGCTTCGAGCCTCCTCAGGTATGTATTGATATCTCATCTTCATAATGGATGGCCAGAAAAGCCCCACACAGCTTTCAAAAGTGCAAAAGCCAAGAAGTTGGAGACACCCTAATAAGTTGGTTTGTCTAATCAAAATAAAATTCCAAATATTTCACAAATTATCATCATTTTGGAAAAATAGACATAAACATGGCTAAATACTTGCATGGATTACAATGACCTGTAATCTAAAAACAGTCCCCAGTTTTAGTTGATAAAATCTTGCCAATATATGTTACTTACTGCCTTCATTTTCTTTTATAACGTTATTGTTATTAGTAACTGCGGCAATTCATTTTCTACGTAAATTTCAATTTGCATGCATAATATAAAAATAATAATTCGTATGTTATATGACATTTTTAAAAAAAATGTGTAATTTTGCAGTTTACGAATATTAATGCATTTAACCACAAATAACTTTTCCGGGTGAAATTTCACAAAGGATTAGGATTTTACCATAACACCCCTCTCAGTCGTTCTCAGTGTCAATATATAAAGATTCATTTCACCAGAATTCCCCCTTCTTTCTCAACTGAAATATTAAGCGCCGAGAATTCACCACTATTAACTTCTCTTTCATTCTCGATGGCGACAAGCAGTAGCGAAACCGGAGCAGCAGAAGAACCGACGAGCAGCAAAGCGGCAGCAGGACAAAACGACGACAGCCTAACTCTACTAACCTCCGACGGCGAGAAATTCGTCGTTCCCAAATCCGCCACGATTAAAAATACGGTGAACTACGGTTGGGGGACAACATAGTCTCCCTAGCCACCATCGACGCCAGAAGTTTCTCCAAAATCAAGCCCTACCTCGAGAAACACGCCGAAAAAAACCTCTCCACAAATTCAACGAAGAATGCCTCGCCGACGAGTCCTTGGACGATCTGAACGACTGCATCTCCGCAGCTCATTACCTAGACATACAGTCTTTGATTGATGTTGTTTTTGTCAAGATAGAAAAATTTCATACAGAGCAAAAGGTTATCGTTGGATGTTGAGGAGAAAGAGCTTTTTTAAGTATCGAAGAAGAAGATTGAAGATGATCAAGAATACAAGACGGTGAGGATCGAAAGAGTTAGATCAAAATCGACGCCGTCCTAATTATAAAATTAGGCATTTAAATTTTATTAAAATAATAATATATTATAAAATTAGACAATAACTTATAAAATATAAAATCAAATAGCAAATAGTTTTGTGGAATTGGTGCAAAACTAGACGTAGAAGTTTGCAAAATGTTCTAAAAAAGATTGTCTGAAATATTTTAATATAAAAAATAAATATTCTTGATTCAAAAAAAGTCTGTAGTTTTACTAAGTGTTAGTCATATCACATAATGCTAAATTAAGACTATGATAACCACAATGAATATAAAAAGTTCTAGGATTTATATCTAAAAGTTTTTTTTGCACCCTTACATTTTTTCTTTTATATTTGATCTATTATCATATCCTTCTCCACCCACATTGTTTGTATCTATATATATTATATATATGAAGACCAAGATCATTCAACTCATTTTGCAAAATATCAAAAAGTCATTGACTACTCAAATTTTTTTAATTATTGAATATGAGTATGATCAATATAATAAGGCAGCGTTATAAATTGTCCGTAAGATTCGGGAATTTGAACATGATCAAGAATAGGAGTAGGGGATGAACTGAACAAACAAGAATGGAAACTGAAAATAAAAATAGAAAGAAACGTGGCTTGGTAGATAAATAAGACAGTTGATCTCAACTGTTGAACTAGCATTTAAATTTTATTAAAATATAATTTAAAAATAATAATATATAAAAAAGCTCGCTCCTAATTCTTTTTACTTTTATATTTGATCCATTATAAAATATAATTTAAAAATAATAATATATAAACTGGATGGACTGATAAGATCCATCAATAAGCAGATGGATTTATTTTTTCTTTCATCTTGGATCTCTCTTTTTAATTGGAGGTTTTCGAGTTCAAGTTTAGCGTTAACAACAATTGTTTAGCTATCATTACAGTTGAGATCATGCGTTTAACTATTAATTTTCACTAGGAGCTTGAAGTTTATCTCTATACCAAATTCATCATTTTCCTGCTGCTGCTTTATCTTCTTCCGTAACTTCTTTTGCCTATTTTTCTCGGTTTTGGACTTAGCCGGGAGTGCTTTGCTTGCCGTTGGAGGGATTGGTTTCTTCCCTTCACATCTTCAATTTCTTTTTTCAATTGAATGTTTTCCTGTCGAATTCTAGCATTAGCAATAGGCTGATGGTATACAACAGCAGGATGATGAAGCTGAGGCTGATGGTATACAGATAAATTTCGAGCTCCTACTGAAAATTAATGCTTGCCTCAAGCAAGTATGTGACGAGCCAGCAGATTTGGAAGCTCAGATAATTCAAACCATGACAGGGAAGACATAAAGCAAGAGGAGGAGTGAGTGACTCCTTTTTTCTCTTATTTTCTTTTCTTTTTCCCTTTTTTTCTTATTAGGATTTTGTTAAAAATTTCACTTTTTGTTCGTCGTGCAATGTATCACAACTACGTTGATAATTTTTTTTTTTTTTTGAACATGTTTTAATTTTACATACGTCCTAAAGTTTATGAAAAACAATTATAGTTCTCATTTATGTCTCAAACCCATTAATAACATGTGCTATAAATTTGAATATTATAAAATAATTATTAAAAATATATAGTACCAAATAAAAAAAACATATTGTTTGAATATTTATACAAACTACACATATCATTTAATTTGAAATTTATTTACGCACTTATCTTAAAATCGATAAAAAAAAAGGCTAGTCTCACTATTTGTTATTGTCCCGCTTCTATATTCAATATCATATATAAACACTCAAATTATATGAACCCATTTTTTATATTCACTAAAAATTTACCCGATCATTCGATGCACGACAATTGTTACAATTCAATAAAATAAAAATGATAATTATACTTATTGATATTTAAAAATATAGAGACTATTTCACTACAATCTAAATGCTAAAAAATAGTCTTTCATTTAGTTACACTTAGTAATGAGCTAGCTATTCAGATCAACTAATGGAAAGCATAATTTGTTCCTTCACTTCCTTCCCCTTTAGTAAACCATGAAGCAAAAAGACACAAGCTGCAATTGAGTAGCAGCACTTACCCATTTCTAAGATCTTCAAAGACATTATCAATGTAACTAGAATTTCCCAGACTATTTAGCCAAAAACGAAATACTCTCTCTTCTCTGGAGATTAGTGAGACTCCATTCCTTCATATGAAATTAAAAATAACAGTAAGCAATATTTGTCATATGTGAAGTGAAAAACTACTGAAATTGGAATATCGAACAAATACAAATTTGATTCTCATAAGAATTATTCACGCAGGGCTCAAATACATAGCATATTTCTCAAGCCGTAGATTTTGAGAAGCATAAAAAGAGAAATAGAATAAGTTGCCCGAAAGGTAAAATACTTAGTTATAACTCAATTGATTTTAGACCTCATGCAGCATTATGAGTTTATTTATGAAGTAATATCAAATAAAAATAAAAATCACCAAGCTCGAAATGCAGGGGATTGAAGATAATAAGGGAAGGAGATGATTACTATTTAGTTGATTCCGTTTGATATAGGGTGGGTGAATGGTGATTCTCTTAATTCTCAAGTCACGATGCTGTTGTTTGTATTAATATTAATCTTTTTTAGTAAATAATCATTATTTTATTACTGGACTGTATATGTATGTTGTATTTACTTGTTAATGTTATGCCTCTAAAAGTTTAGAGAATAAAAAGAAAATACGAATTTAATAAGTTTGCACAAACAACTTACTTTTGATGGGATAGACGTAACTTGATGCTCGACTAGTTAGTTAAAAGAGTGTTATTGGGGTTGACCAAAAACATAATCAATTCAATCCAAACTTATTACCCTAATTAGGAGGGCAAAATATAACAAAAGCAAATCAATTCGTATGACAAAAGCTGTTCTAAAACAGTAAAAACACAGATGAGACACTGGAAATCGAAGATTTAAAAAATAATAATAATAGAGCTGGAAATGATGGGAGAATAAATTTCAACTATCCTTACAGCTTGAGACAAGAATTGTAGTGTGTTTTTCTAAAATTTTCACGTTTCCATAAGAGAAAGGACATGAGTTTATCTTCTTTTTCTTCTTCTTCTTCCTGGTATGGCCTGGCCAACGATCATACAATTTTTCTTCTTTCTTTCTGATAGTGCAAGAAACTTGTTCAACTAAAAACTACTACTGTCTGCAATTTATATGGCAGAGAACAAATTGATCCAGATTACTAATTAATCAAGGATCATTTAATGGTTCAGACTCGCTGTTCCTGTCCTTCATCATAGCCCAGTCTTCGGTCTCTGAAGAAATAGAAACAGAGAAAATGAGCAAGGGACAGGATCGACGACACATCTAATATATATTTGCATCAGAACTCTAGTGAGTAGTTAAGTTCGATCAACATTTTACTTACTTGGCTTCTCTCCTATTGCTGAAAGTCGTCGCTGCAAGATGGAGGCTATAAAGAGGAAGATGGAGCACATACCAAACATAACTGTGATGGGGAAAGCGTTCACCTATAATAGAAGTAGCAAAATTTTCAGATAAAGAGCTTTCTGTGGTTCTAAATTGCTAATTATTATTAAAACAGGAATTAATATTGAAGGGAAGAACCAGAAGGCCTACATTGTATAGAACAATGCAAACAAAGATGTTGAGTGGGATGCGGAAGAAGTTCATGATGGTGCTTCGAGCCTCCTCAGGTATGTATTGAGATCTCATCTTCATAATGGATGGCCAGAAAAGCCCGACACAGCTTTCAAAAGTGCAAAAGCCAAGAAGTTGGAGACACCCAGCAAATGAGATGCTACCACCCTTCTTCGTTGGCTCTGATGGTATTAAGAACTATAATATAGTAAGTGGAAGTTAGTTATAGCTGTCGACTCTGTCAAAGACAATATCAACTATAAGAACAGAAGCTTGGGACATACGTTTGTCAATATGGGAAGCAAAAGAGAGACGGAAGAAACAAGAAATACAATCTGCATGTAGCTCTCCACTTTAACTGTGTTGCGGGCCAACAAACGAGATGCAACCGAGCTTCCCAACATTGAAGCCAACATGAAGGTAGCAAAAATAAAACCATGGGGAATATCTTCATCGTTTGGGCTCAGGGCAGGTGTCCACAGGAATACAAAAGTATACATCGAACCTTCAAACAGAGACTGTATTGCACCAAGCAATGCTATCTTTTCATCTGACCATGAAAAATATTGAGTCAGACGAGATGGGAATTATTACAAAGAAATAGTACAGAAAAATGAAAGTGCCACGGACAAAAATAACATGACTACAAATCAATCCATTTTATAGAGGTGTCTAGATTAGCATATCTACTTCCTCATGTTAATAGGTGAAAACATTACTACTACATACAAGGAAAACGATATATTTGTAAGGTGATGAATACATATTTCAGTTGAGAGAACTATGAATACCTGAAGCAATTGCAACGGCTGCACCCTTAAATTGAGTGAGCAAGTCCTTGTTCTCTGAAGGGTCACCAAAGTTCTCACTCCATGACGATAATATAACAGCCATTCCAATAGACAGAAATATGGCAGCGGCATCAAAAGGAGATACAGGTCCAAGATTAAAGGAATCAACCAGTAGATTTCCAAACAAGCCTGCTATAATAGCGACGAGACCATTGCCAAGGAATATTGCCTTAGAGAAAGTTACTGAGAGCCACTGCTGTTCAAAGCCTCTCTGCAATAAATAAGTATTTAATGCAATCAATACACTATATAACTTGTAAATTTGTATTAAAAAACTATTCCCAGATAAAAGCCAACTTAATCAAAGCATCTAAATGCAAATGAAAGTTCATAATAGCAAGAAAGAGAAGTACAGAATAAAGCATCTCAACCTATTATTTCATAATGAATTTTCGCATGATGCAGTCACATAAGATAACCGTGAGCTGGCAAAAGCGAAAATCAGCAGATAGTTTAGTAAAGTATTACCTTGAAGTGCTCTGCCACAAGCCATGACTCAAATGCGGAAAACAACAGAGATGTGGCGATACCACCCAAAATGCGCCCAACCATCAAAATTTTGTACTGGGGAGAATGTTTGGTAATGCAGCTCAGTATATATGTAATACAGTAAGTCACACATGCTCTCTTGCGCCCCCTACATTTCATTACAAGTGTGTCATAGAGAGAATATACAAGAATATGTTAAATCAACATTATTATAGGAGTCTATCTCACGTTTTATCTGCTAGCGATCCAACAATGGTTCCAAACAACATGGAAGAGCCAAATCCAGCAATAAAAAGCTGTCCAATTTCACCCTTTCCAAAACCATATGTACTGTAAAGGAAGTAAACGTATGGACCCTGCAACCAGTCACCAGCTATTGCCACATGTAAAGCAATCCATCAGTAAAAGCAGATAAGTCAATGTTCACAATTCACAAATCATTTTAAGAATTAAATGATATTGTAAAACCTCTGTTAATTGAAGGAAGATAGAGATTACATAGTGATGGGGAACATGATTCACGTATGGTATGCATTAGTTTGCAATAATTCTCTAGGCACCGTATTAAGAGGGTACAGAAGAATATAAAAACAGAAGTAAATGAATAGAAAACTACTAAGAATACTACCAAATATTTGATATCTGCATCAAATAAGATTCATACGAGCTTTAAATAGCATAAAATGATTATATCACTCAATCATTGAGTTCCAAATCCAAAAGCAGCAGAAGTTGTAATTTGATTATTATTTCATATGTGCAACAATTTATGTTGTTCCACCTACACACAGGTCCACACAAAGCTCTCTCACCTGACTGATAGTACCTAATAAACTCGATTTGCATTTATTTTCAGCATAATACAGAATCCAACTAAATAGAGCTATTACAACTACCTCAGACAACTAGAACATGACTTTGAGCTCAATTAAACATTCTCCAGCAAGACATATTACCATTTAACCACACTCAAATTCAAGTAAGGTCCAGATCCACCACATATAAGTTATAACATTCAAATCTCCCTCGCACATTAATGAAATCACGTTTGCAAAAAGCAGATCCATAAATCAAATCGCATACATTCAGGCACAAAATCCAGCAATCAGATCACACACCAGCAGATTGAAATTAACAACGCATAAACAAGATACGCGTAGAAACCAAAGAATATTCGGCGCAATCACAACAACACACACCTCTCCCTCGTAATTCACATCCAAAAGGAACAACATCAACAACATTTACGTAAACATCCTCCTCACGCTCAAATCGAGCTAGATCAAATCAAATCGCAATGCAATGTGATACCGAAATGCCTTAGATCCGAGATCGGGAAAAAAAAAATCACGTACCCATCATGAGCGAGTAGACAAGCAGGTAATTGTTCTTGAAGGAATTGAAAGCTGAAGAAGTATTAACCCGATCCTTGTTACTCTTGCTCAGCTCCAGCGCCGCCACCACCGCGGACAGCCCACCGAACACCATATAGTAAAAAATCTCCATTCTCTCTGCAACAATCACTCTTCCTTCTCGAAAGAAGAAGAAGAAATGAAAGAAGAGCGAGAAAATCTCGAATTTCTCCCTTCTTCTCTTCTCAGTTCTCACTTGTGAGTGAGGTTATATGCGGCTATACACACACACTAGAGTGTGCTTGTGTGTGCAAAAGTAGCTACGCTGCTTTGCTAGTGGTGTGAGAGTGAGAGCGGCTTATATAGTATTATCTGATCGCCACCTTTGATTTCGCCACGTGGCGGGTTCTGGGCTGTCGATTTGTGTCGGTAGTTGTACCTCGGAGCGGGGCCAGAAATGGATCTTGGGTGACAGGAGGAGTGTGGGCCGTTGATTCGAGATCTGCGGTTTCTGACCGTTGGATTAGACTTGTGGGACCTTCATTTGGCGGGGTTTTTGGGTCTTATCTTATCCTTTCACGGGTATGGAATTAAATAAGCACGACTTTAAGCATTATTAATTAGCTGCAAAATTGGTCAGCCGATAATCGTGTTTCACTCTACTAATCAGATTAGAAATCGTGTTTACTAATCAATGTGCAATTATGTACATTCTCTACAATTTTTTAAGACCTATTATATTAAAGGAAAAAAAAACATTCGTATTTCTGAGAAAGATTTGCTTAAGAATGAAGAGATGAAAAAGATTTTGTAAGTGTTGTCTAATAATTAGAGACTCCATTAATAAATCATTGCTTCCTAATTCCGGCATCCCTTTTATTTAATGGAAAACTTTGCAAGTGTCCTTAGGAAATAAATTAAATGGATTTATGTAGCATCATAAATATTGGAGACCATTTATTCTATATATTATTAATAAGATTTTAATTTTTATGTAGCACTTTCAAATTATTCTATTCATTATGTCTCACTAAATTTGATTTGTTTTGATTAAATATTTGAGTTTTTTTATTAAAACAAATCAATTTTAGTATAAATATATATCTAAACTCTCAAATTTTTAGAATAAAAAAATCATAGCAATCATATATGATATTAAGATATATATAATTATTTTCATATATAAAATTTGTATATACATGAAAATTTTCAATTATAAGAAGATATTTTAAAGCACCAATAATAAAAAAATTAAAGTAAATTATATATAATTATTTTCATAAACAAACTTTTCATATACAACAAAGAATTTCGAATACACATTTGATTGATATAATAATTGATGTGATATTTTAGTCAAATACATGAAAAGACTTTTAGATACACATTTGATTAAGATAATAATTGATATGATATTTTAGTAGTGCTGTAAAGCAAAGCACATATAAAAATAAAAGGAATTATAAATAAAAAAGCAACCCCATTTTGTGTGGTAGTTGAAAAAGAGAACAAAAACCTATATCTACTATCAAGTTTGCAACTGCAGACACAATAGGGATTAAATGAATGGAAGTGTATAAATAGCCTGTTTTTAGAATCTGATTATTATTATTATCTTACAGTCAATTTCCAACTAAATGTATCCACAAACCTGCCATGAATATATTTTCCATCTGTACAGTGAGTATTAATGAAAGGAGGGTTTACATTTACAAGTTACAACATAAATACACAGTTCTTTTCCTTTCTCAGAAATGTCCCAAATCATAAGAGACTGTCTTTCTTGAAATACTTGATTAAGTTAAAATCGTGATGTTTCTCCGAGCCGGTATATAGTGATCTCCTGTTGCTTGAAATATCGACGGTCCTCTTCGTCTACGAGTACAAGGTTTAAGTAGTACTTTACACTAAATTTGTTGTTGATGTTCTGATAAGTGGGAGCCAGCTCGTATGGGCTGAGGAACAATCTGATTGGAATTGATTCACCTATATCAAAGCAAGCTTTCGTTAGGTATATCACCTCACCGATCAAGTAAAACAGCTATGAATCGAATTTGTAATAATAACAATAAATAGTTAAAATAAGTTCAATAGCTAATGATGTGAGCTGGATGGGACTACTGAATCCAATCCCAAAAAGATGTAAAAGGGAAATAATAAATTGCAGCTGAAAGTTCACTCTAACCACCAAAGAAGACAATCATTTCTACTTTATCCAAATGTTTACACAAGCAACAGATGAAGAACAGGAAATGAGCATACCTCTGACTGGAGCACCATCCATTAGTTCATACTTTGCAAGAGTCTCAGTTTCAACATGGGTGTTGGACCCTGACCCTGTTGATTCCCGTCGCCTGATCTCCAGATCCATATTTTTTATCTTGATTCTTACGAGAAGAAAGTATATTTTACCTATAATAACATCTTTCATATGATACCTGGTGGATTTATAAAGATTCCCAATCAGTATCATAATTATCAACTTCTAATGAAAAGAAAATTAATAGTTCCAAAAAAGAGGGCTTCTATATATCAAGGACTTTCTACGAGCCTCAATCACATAATCATATAGTACTTCACCCACTTGAACTAAAAAGCATAATGTATTGCCCATTCAGTTCTGTCCCAAATGGACCATAAAACAGAATTGAAATTTAGCATTACATACTTGCTCTTATTGTATTCAAACTCGATATGAAGGCAGTCCTCAATTCCAACTTCCATCTAGACGTTCAAAGAAAAGGGGAAAAGAAAAAAAATTAAAAGCATACCATTACATGATTTGAAACAAACATCAAGACCGCGATAATGTACAACTTAGAACGCATGGAATACCTTGATGCTGTTGTTTATTGATGGAGGAGGGGTATAATTCCAGACCTTATAATCAAAAAATGGAAAGCATTTAAGTGTGAAAAGAATGGCAGCAAAGAGTTATAGATTAAAATCAAGTCAAGGAAAGACAAGGGACCATGGCCCTTGTCAGCACACGTCTTCATGAAAGCAACCTAGCTAGTTAACTTCCAATTGAGTGACAGCTTCCATTTCAGCAAAATCAATATCAAAATTACTGAATTCAAGTAAATTAACAATCCCATTAAAAAGGGAAAGGTACATCTCTGAGAAACCCATTGGCCACCAGGCGTTAGAAAGATCATCAGCTAGCACAAAAAGGAATAAGAGATTATACCAATTAAGTACAGTGATAGAAGTTTCTTAGAACTACATAGAAATAATCAATTAAAACTTACACATAGTGCATGTAATCTTCTATCAAGTCACAATTCATAACTAAATTGTGGCAACATTGCAGCAGTACCATGCGTGATGCTACCAACTCTCAATTAGTATAATAATATTATAGAGCGTGCCAACTTTGGAAGGTTAATTAAGAGTAAAAATGCAAACAAGAAGTTGGTATGTTACCACAAAGTCTTGAAAGTGTGAAATGCTTCCAGCATAACCCCGACTTATCATTCCTTTTAAAACATACCTGAAACAAGCACAAAATTTTGATAAAGTTGACCCACAGTAGACAAATGAGAAAAGAAATAATAGGAGTTATATAATGCCAAATTAGGCAACAATGCAACTAGAAGGATGCGATATTTCAGTACCCCTAAAAATATACAGGTCATCAAATCATTATAAGAAGATGAGAGCTTTCACACTTCAAGTTACCATGTAAACTAACACCCCCATGAGCAAAGAAAAGCAGAGCTTGGATATCCATACAACAAAAACACCAAATGACAACAAATAATGAATCACCTAGGACTTGAATGTAATATTTGTTTGCACTTTGCAATGCGCAACAATTGTTCAATCCAACCCCACCCCATACATACATACATATATATATATATGTGTGTGTGTGTGTGTGTGTTTTGGATCATATAAGAAAGAAACCTTATGTGAGAAATGAGAAAAGATCTCAACCATTCATTTTAATAAATCAATGGTTGTTATCTTCTCTACAAAATAACTTTCACATTCCTATAATATTGGAAAATATTTAAATTAATTTTAAATGGATGGAAGGCCTAGATTCATTCTCATTTCTCACACATGATTTTTTTCTCATATGAATGTAGTCTTATATATATATAACATAATGCATAGAATCCAATTCAAAATTTCAAGAACTCCGCTTCGTCGAAATGTTAAAGACACGAACAACTCACCTAAGACGTACATTTACCCCATTGTATGTCTCATATGGCATTTCCACGGATGAAAATTCAAATTGGAATGTTTTCCTTTCATATATTTCTCCAGGAACATCCAGCTCACGAACTATATAAATAGAAAATAGTGAGTTACCAAAATAGGACGATGATTGACATTGATATAAAGTGTGACTGGTCAGATATATACAATAACCAGAAAGGCTGATAGTGTATAACAGAACTAGCTGTTATGTAGCTTCAATAAGATATAGGATCAAATGAAATGCTTACCCAAAGATGTAAAGTCATAGAAGTTTCCTTTGTCGAAATACATTTCTACAAAAGAAAAAAAGATGCTGAGAAGCTTGGTGGATAAATGATGAACTCGTATATTATGTTTCAATCTTTTAGTAATGCTTCTTGGTATTTATATATTTTGGATACCTATAAAATAAATTTACAATCTTGATTAAAATTTAGTGTGGACAGTGGACTACAAGGGAAAAACACAACTATAACACAATAAAGCAGTCAATTGAGTCTAATAGCTTAGGTACATCCATAATACCAAGAAGAAATATACCTATCTGACCAAGAAGCTCAACTTTGATTCCATTGTGTTCCACCTTCTTCCCTGAAGCTGGTTCAATAGTAATCTGAAATGGAGACAAATGAATAGTGACCCTCAAGGTAAATGAAACTCAGAAGTTAGATTTTTGGGACTTAAATTGGTAAAGATGATATCATTTATGTGAAGATACCATACCGTGCCTGTTATATTTTCTTGACTATGGAAGAGTGGGACCATCATCATTTGACCATTCTCCTTCTTAATTGGGACCTATAGTGAAAATACGATGGATGCTAAAGCAATAGCACTAAACTGCAACTTAAAATTAACAATGAAAACTCAATTTTTACATCGAACTGATGGATCAACAAATATCAAATGGCGCAACAACATATGGAACCTTAGTGGATCATAAAACAAAAGAAGTGTGTGCATAAAGTAAGACCACATAAACATATTAAGCTAGCAATTAAATAGTTCAAGATTCGAGTTTTATTCCATTATAGAAACTTACTTCTGTTTAAAGTTAAATCAAAGCACCCCCAAGCGAAGGAATATTTTATATTTGAATAACAAACAGTGAAAATAAAAAGATACCTGCTTTCGATTTTGCCCATCTGAAAAAGTAACTGAAATGCGGCATGCTGGTTTGAAAGCTCCAACAATAAAATTCTGAAATTTACATTCCATTCTCAAGAACATCAACCCGATGCATAACACTAATGAAAAGAAAATTAATAAATATAAATCACGAGCACTGCTAAAGCAGGGCACTTAGAATTTACCATTGCTAAAATTCAACTCTTCTTCGACCCAAATCACTCATTAACAATCTGGTTGCAGTTCAAGCTCCAACAACTTCACGTGAACAACTGCGGGAGATCTAATCATAAATGACAAAGATGATACTTCATGAGCTGAAATGCAATGTACTATGTTCCAAAACAGTTAAAAACGTAAAACTCACCTACACAAAACCCTAAAACAAGCATTGATATTTAGTTCAAAATCGAGAAGACAATCTGTGCACGAAATGGAGGAATCAATAATAGCTTACAAGTGAGGATTATGCCGATGATCGGTGAGTGAGTCTCTGAGATGTCTACGAGAAATGCGACCTCTGGCCTCAGAGAAAGAGAAAGAGAGAGACGGATTCTGTGAAAGACTGCCAACTAATCGAATTTCTGTATTACTGCTGTGTTTGGATGCTGGGAATTAAGTAAAAGATATATCGAACAACCCTCGTTGCCTATTCCAAAGTCCAACCATTCCACTACATTTTGGGATAGCAAAATAATCCCCTTTATATTTAAAATCAAATATGTAATAGACATTTAGTCGGATTTACTCGATCTGAAAGTTTAGATTTAGAGTTGTAAATTTTAAATTCAAAAAAGAATTCAACTTGGTTAAGCTCGAACTGAATAAATTTACAATCCGAGCGAATTACTCTGAAACTGAACGGGTTGACCCGATTGACATCCCCACGTATTAGTACCAATTTTTTTATATAAATTTATTAATATTAATCTCTTTTTTTTCGTTTCTAAAGCATGTGATTCTTAAAACTTGTGAAATTTCAATAAACAACATTACTCTTACAATATCACAAATAAATGTGTATTCAAACGTCTTATTTTTTGTACATTTATTTAATTTTATTTTTATATACAAACCATAGATTTTAAGTGTTTTATATTTTATTTTAGGATTAATGTCTCTAAGGTCCACCTGGGTGAACTTGTAGTAAAAAAAAACCACCATTTTTTCTCATTATCAAGTAGGTCCATTCTAATGCACTTTTGTTCAATTAAACCCAAAATATTGATGTGGTTTCACGTTTTTAACCTTAGTGTATTAATTATATTTTTTATTTTTTTATTTATGGAAATATCAATAACGGTCGCAGAAAATCATATGCGAATCAAATTTTGCATGATTCGCCGTCCATTATTCCTTTTTTTCAGAGATTTCTTCTTCTATATTTGATCGTTTGATGTTGGGTTGATTGTTACTACATTTTTCAGATTCAATTGCCTATTTTTTCTGTTCTAATTTTCGTTTTTTTGTTTCGACGGTTTCTGTGTTTTCATCGTCGGTTCTTCCTGGTTCCGAATTTTTGTTTCCTAATGGATTGCAGTTTCTTATTGTTGATTAAGTATAGAGAGGAGACGTTGGTTGTCAACAATTCACAAGTTTCAAGTTTCAATGATCTGATTTCCGCTGTTTTATCGAATTGGTGTGATATCAACGTTGGTTCGGTTTCGTTTTTTTACAGAATGGATGGGCATGATCGATGTTGTTTGAAGTCAGAATCAGATTTTGGGAATATGTGTATGATTATTGGTTCGGTTGGGTTGAAATTTGTGAATGTTGATGTGCTTGAATTTGAAAATTCTTTTGGTTAGTGATAATACATATGTGGTTTGTTTAGAACCAACTGATGGTTTGACTCATTCTACTGTTGACGATGGAGATTCAGATTATGATGATTTTACTTACGATATATGTCCTGCGACTAAGGAAAAGGCTTTATTATCGGATGGTTGGTGCGATCTTATTAGATTTGTGGGACAAAAGTTTGAGAGTGTTGTTGAATTTAGGAATTGTCTCGTGAAGTATTCATCGCATGTTGGATTTGGTTATGAATTTATGAGAAATGAGCCAAAGAGAGTGCACGTGGTATGCGCTAAAAAATTTGTTGTTGGGTGCGGGTGGTTTGTGAGGGGTTCTGTTTATTCTGTGGATGAATGCTTTTATATTAGAGAGTTGAATAATGTTCATTCTTGTGAGTTGTCGTCATCGTTTGTTAACACTTCCAGAATTGGTGTGAAGTTGTTGTGTGATCTTGCTTTGGAGAATGTTCGTAAGAAAGCGACGTTTTCTCCAGGTGAGCTTCGGCAAGTTATGTTGGATCTGTATGGTTTTGACATTTCTTATCAAAGGTCTAGACGAGCTATAGAGAAGGCTCGAGATTCTGTGTATGGTAACTTCAAGGATTCATTTCATGATCTTGGTTGGTATGTTGATGCTATTGGGAGAACAGATCCTGGTAGTCATGTGCAGCTGGTGGTTCAT
The DNA here is from genome assembly GCA_026898415.1 of Leonotis leonurus. NCBI lineage: Eukaryota > Viridiplantae > Streptophyta > Magnoliopsida > Lamiales > Lamiaceae > Leonotis > Leonotis leonurus. The sequence goes on from JAPKLX010000053.1 coordinate 446,328, forward strand.
CCGCTTACGAAACAGTTTCAATCGTTGTTTGTTTCTTTTGGTCCATGTATTGATGGTTTTAAATCGTGCCGTCAGATGCTTTTCCTGGATGGCACTTTTATGAAATCAAGGTTCAAGGGGACTCTTTTAGCTGCAACTAGCAAGGATGTGAATAATGGTTCGTTTTTATAGTGTTAGGCTAATTTTACACTGTGTTGTTTGGTGGTTTTATTTTTTAAATGAATGGTTCATTAGTGGTATGCTAACGGTTCTCCTTCTTTATCTGTATGGTTCTGTTTTATTGATTTGATGGTATGAATTTTTTTTTTACCTTTATGTTTCTATGGTTCGTTTTTTTTGTCTTAGTGGTTTCACATGTTTATGTTATTGGTTTGCATGTTTTATTCTTATGGTTTTTATTATATTCTGATGATTGTTTTTTATATTCTTTAAATGCTTTCTCTTTTTTGACCTAATGGTTCAATATGTTTCTGCTGGTGATTCTATTGATCTATGCGCATGGTTTTCATTTATTATGTTGATGGTCTGTTTTTTGATGTGATATTCTGTAGGTCTTTTCCCAGTTGCATTTGGATTTGTTTTGGCTGAGAACAAAGAGAATTGGTTGTGGTTTTTGATTGAATTAAAGAAGATTATTGGTAGTCATGTGATATTTGTTACGGATCGTAATATAGGTCTGTTGGAGTCCCTTGATGCTGTGTTTGCTGGGCAACACCATTTTTACTGTCTGCAGCATTTGAAGAATAACTTGCTGGATGCTATGAGTTCGAAGGTTTTCTGTAATAGTAAGCGTGAGAGGTTGTGTTACCTGTTGTTGAAGATGGCAAAGGCTCCTAACAAGAGGTTATTTGATCAGTTTTTGACAATGTTTGAAAGTGAAGGCGGCAAGGTTTGTAAGTCATTTCTGGGTGACATTCCTTATGAGAAGTGGGCAATTTCATATTCTCCCGTTATGCGTTTTGGCGAGATGACATCGAATGCCTCTGAATCTTTGAACAATTATTTGATGGAAGCAAGAGGATTACCTGTTACGCATTCGGTTGATTGTGTTCGTAAGAAGTTGATGGATTGGTTTGTTGAAAGGGCACAGAGTTCTGCTAAATGGGAGGGTCATTTGTGTCCTAGGTTTGAGAAAAAATGGCAAAAGTATATGAGGATTAGTGTCAATTGGAATGTTCGTGTGAGGGATCCTTCTAACACTCAGTTTGAAGTTTATGCAACACCTAGTGTTGCAGTTGATATTTCACAGAAGACTTGTACATGCTGTATTTGGCAAACAAGAGCGTTCCCTTGTGTTCATGTTGCGGCAGTGGTTCGTCGTTTTGGTATTTCTTTGACAGATATTGTTGACTCCTTACTTACTGTTGATATGTATAAGCAAACTTATTCTGGTTGTATTGGTGTGCTTCCATTGAGTGAGAGGGTTGAGTGTTTGGGATCAAGTAGTCATGGCGAGATTTTACCCCCGAACATGAAGAGACTTTCAGGTCGACCACGTAAAAGGCGAATCAAGTCAAGGGGTGAGGAGACGAAGTTGATTAAGTGCGGCAGGTGTGGAAAAATGGGTCATCACAACAGAAAGTCTTGTAGGGAGGCTGTTAATTATTAGATAGATATTTCCATTTTTATTTGTTTTTCATACGAGATGGTTTCTTTTGTATATGTTACTGGTTTACGTTTTACTCACTGATGGTTTAGTTATATTCAGTTGATGGTTTTTTATTGATTTATGCAGTTTTGAACTTGACTTTATTATTCTATCCAGATTATGCAAAAAATAGAATAAGCTAACAAGAGAACCACCAATAGGAATTTTTAAACCACATGCACATAATCTTAAAACCATTATTTTTTATATGTTACTGGTTTACTTTTTACTCACTGATGGTTTAGTTATCTTCAGTTGATGGTTGTGTGTTGATTTATGCAGTTTGGAACTTAACTTTATTATTCTATCCAGATTATGCAAAAACCATACGAAGCTAACAAGAGAACCACCAAGAGGAATTTTTAAACCATATGCACATAATCTTAAGACAGTAATTGTTCCTATATAAAACAACAAATACTACTAATTAATGTTTTAAAACAGAAATTTGCAAAGTATACCAACATTTTTACAATCAGCTGTTGAATATTATAAATTATGTTCTTGATATGTCTACTGCCCTCTTGTCAATTCATCTTCTATGAAGATTTGAAGCATTTTAGCTCTGTATTTTGCAACTGTTTCTGTGTCTTGGAGGACTGGTTTCAGTTGAGGCAGATTCTTTATCATTTTGTTGATCATGACACAGACAATTATGCCACAGTCGTCGCTCATGATTTCTTGCTTTGGGCTTGGCTCTGAGGTGTACTGTCTCTCGTAGTCTGGCTTCATCAGTGGCATGCCCTAGTGACGAAACCGTGTTTTGATTATATGCTCTATGTGGTCAATCTGTTAATAAAACCACACAACCACTATAAGATTTTTTGGATACCATTCGATTTTGTTTTTGAACCACCAGTTGAATGTTTTAAACCAATGTTTTAAAGAATGTTGTGCTTACCAGAATTGTACACCTCTGGAAATGCATGTCCTTTTCACCCTTTTGATACTGAAGTGAGTTGTAGTGGGCCCATTTGCAGTTGCTTACATCAAATGTAAGCTAGGTGAAGTGTTCCAGATTGCCATCGGAGATAGATCCCGGACCAGTGGTTGCCATGGGGAAGATCATGAGTTTTTGTTGTAGGGCTTCACCCATCCTGCTGTCGACCTCCTGTTCCATCATTGTCTTGTAGTATTCGCCTTGTTCACAACGTGCGACATATAGCTGCATTTATTTGTTGTATTAGTTTTATAGCTAATTTATTTTAATAATCAAATTTTGCATTCATACTTACCCAGCTTAATGTTGGGAAGACGTAGGTCGATTTTTCAGGATGCCTCTCTCCAATTATTTGAGCCCAGCTGTCGATGTGCTGTGTTTTTTGTCACATTTTTAGGGTTAGTATTTTTAATTTATTTTTTAAAAAAAATGATTTCTTACCTCTGATCCAATCTTCATTCCTTCTAGGAGTTCGATAGCGTTCGCCACCGTTAACAGTTGTGTGTCAGCCCTTTTCCAGATTGCTTCCCTGCAAAACCAATGTAACAGTAGTTAAGCAAGTGTAAATGTTTTGAACCATCTATGGTAATATTATAAACCATCTACTTTTTATGTTGAACCATCTGTATAATTTGTATGAACCATCTGTATAATTTTATGAACCATCAGTATAATTTTATTTGGTACCACGAAGAATGTACACAGCATGTACAGCGTTACCAACGCAGCAACCTCCTCCACAGTCTTTGCACTTGTGTCATTTATCCGCTCGACAATTTTCGTCTTCAAGAGTGTTTTGGACAGCCTATAATTGGGGTTGTTCTTTTCTTGGTTCAGTTTCTCCGGAAAACAACTCTTGAAGAAATCAGTTGTGTGGTACTCCTCTACATTCAGAAGAATTGGTAGATCTCCTGAAACGACACCAAATATCAGCTCTGGGGCAGATTCATCAAGCGTCATCACAGTATTTCCCACAACAAAGTCATTGTGGTTCTTGTCATAGCATTTGACAATAGTGAGTAGATCTGCATCAATTCTTTGGCAGTGGTTCACGTTTAGTGAACCACTGAGCATCGCCTGAATGAATAATGAAAATGGTGTGCGTTTGATGACTTTCATGTGACAGTCTTGGAGGTTCATTTGTTTGAGTTCACTTGGTAGAGAAGCAATTCGACATTTGAAACCTGCATATATTTTTTTTTACCATTGTTAATCATGCGTAAATAATTCTCAATTGACTTGTGAAAAAGTGATGTGGTTTTTTGGTTATTACCTTTCGGTTCCTTTGCCATTTGTGATGTACTTGCTTCAGTTTTCCTTTTTTTGGTTTTTGATTGCCGTTGTTGGTCTACAGAAACATATGAATGTATTATTGTCAACTACATGTTTAAATTAGAAACCCATCTGAGCATGATCTGTATAACAATCAACACAAAACAAATGAATCACAACTAAGACCTCTATATTATTCTATAAAATAACCATCAGCATATGATTACATAATGTCTTGGTTTAATGCATGAACCAACACATTAGTGAGATTGGATCATTAGCACATATTAAATGACCCATCTAACCTGAACCAGCATACCATTACAGCAGGTCTAGATGACCATCAGAACATAATTAAAGAACCATGTATGTTGAAGTTTTAAACCACTACTGTATGCATGGTGAACCACCACTACATAAGTTATGAACCATTCAAGTATTGTATCCTAAACCGATACAGATGTCATATTCAACCATCAACACATAATAAATGAACCATCTAGAATCACAATCTAAACCAATACACACGTAATAGTGAACCATCAACACATAACAAATGAACCATTTATGATGAAGCCTAAACTAATACACAGAGCTTAGTGAACCACCAGAATATAATTAATGAACCATTAGAACATAAGTAATGTATCATTTACTTTGAATCCCTTAACCTATGCATAAAGCCTAGTTAACCATCAGCATCAGAATTAATGAACCCTCATCATAAACCATAACACCATCAAATCTAAACCATGAATTCATTTTTCCTTACCATAAGACTCAAAATCGCTGTCATGTTGTTGTGCTGGATTTTCAACATTTCTTCTCTTCGTCATATTTCTGATTATCTACAATGGAAATTGAAAACCACAATTAGATGTTAAAATATTGAAAACCACAATTGAATGCAAAATCATTCTTATTTTGGTTCGAACAAGCGTTAGTGATGGTTGCATGCAAGTCTATTTCAAAATCATTTCATCATTGGTGAGAATCAACTATATCCATCAATTTTTTCAACAGTGGTGGTTTCGGAAACCACAATTAAATAGATTATCGTTTAAGATTCAACAGTGATGGTTTCGAAAACCGCAAAATCATTTTGGTTTGTGTGTTTTCAACAAAATATCCAGTGATTTAGACAAAATAACGAACTCAAATTGTAATGTGAATTTTACCTTTTTACTGTTGATATCGCCGGAGATTAATGGTGGTTTTTGAACGGTGATTCAGTTCCTTATCGGTGCTGGTTTCGCACCGATTAGTAGCTTTCTCTTGCTCGGAGATTTAGGTTTCTGGTTTCTGGGAAGTGAGAGGCGCGAGTAATGGGTGGTTTCTGGGAAGTGGAGAGGCGCGAGTAATGGGTGGTTTCTGGTAAGTGGAGAGGCGCGAGCAATTGAAGTATTTTTTTGAATATTTACTGTAGCTAAAAAATCCCTATTTATATGGGTGGTTTTTTGGTCCATCCACTTGTAATTTGGGGCTCAACAATAATAAGTTTTTTTGATGGTTTTTTTTGCCCAACATTTTGTCATAATGGACCGGCCTGTCTTTTTCCCTTTATTTTATTGTATTTATTTAATTCTTATATGTTTATAATTCTTAGTTTGTCAGCTGCCGAATTCTTAATGGAGCCCAATCCGTAGCTAGAGGAGTAAAGTTATGGATGGCAACGGGCCGGATCTGGCTTGGTCCAGATCCAGATCCGTGAGATCCGCGGATTCACGGATCTGTCCAGATCCATGAACTTAAATTTCAAAAATAAAATTCTAAATATTAATAATAATAACTTGATTAATCCACAAAAATTATATAATATTACATATATATATAATTATAAAAAAAATTATATTAAATAAACGGATCCACGGGTCGGATCTGGACCGGATCTGGAATGGATCTACTAAATTCCAGATTCGGATCCGTGATTTTTATTAGTGGTCCGGATCCGGTCCGGACTGTTCTTAAGGAGAGTGTATAAAGTAGTGTAAGAGTGATAAAGGTAGTAGGTCCACACTTTTTTAAAGAGATAATTTTTATTATTTTTGAAATGTGTCAAATTTGGTGGGAAGTAACAATAAAAAAAGTGTACGAAGGTTAGTGGATGTAGGGAGCATGAGCTAACAATTTCAATCTCTCTTTGGAAAAAATGGTCCCATTGAAGAACGTAAGCAATTTTAATTTCTCCAAATGTGAAATAGAGTTCAAAATCGTTGCATCACATTTAAGAACCAAAATTATTTTTTGCTTGGTCCAGCCTCCTAAGTACCATAAATGTACACGATATTTTTATTCATTAGAATAATATTTTTCTACGTGCATGTATATTGATTTTAATATTCCATATATGAGTATTTATTTCATATAAAATATTATATCATACTCCACTACATTGTTTTCCACGTTGGAATTACTTTTTTATATACTTTGTTTGTCTTTGTAATTGCAAGTTTTGGAACAGTTTCAATTTTGACTTCAACTATCGAGATCTGCTTATTTCATCTTTTATATTTTACCATAACAATTTTGTCTAATTTATTTTTTATCAAAAATTTACATCTTTCAATTTTTTGTCCGTGAACGATTTATTTATTGCATTTAACTCCAAAAAAACTCGAAATCGATTAGACATTTGTCAAGTTTATATTTTACATTTATATCATGTATTAACAAACGAACTTAAACGAAATAAAATTTAAATTATACGAACAATCGAACTTAATTGAATCGAGATCAAGCTTATCGAGTTTTTCATCGAGTCGAGCTCGAAAAATCAAAACTCGACTTGACTAATCGTGTCGAATTCGAATTTAACATTTATGAATCGAACTCGAAGTTAAGCAAGTCAATACCCGAATCGACTCGAGCTCGACCTGTATTAATGAGTGATCCATCATCGCCGTTGGTGAATTCGCATCCATCCAGTGCAGGTGTTTTCTTCTACATTATTACTCCTTCCGTCTCCCAATAAGTGTCCCTAAATATAAAAGTGTTAATAGCGAAATATACCCAATATGCAAAAAGGATATGTAGAAAATACCCAAAACCAAATGTATATATGAAAATTACCCACTTTATTGAATTTTGTGTAAGATTCTTTACCTTTTCCTTTTACCGAGACATTTAAGTTAGTTATATTTCAAATGATAGTTTCATTATTACCAATACTATTCTTCATACATTTATCTCTCTAAAAATCACAACAATTTCTCTCTCGACAAATTGCGTGAAGACATCAAATTGGAGACATTTATCAGACAATAATCAGGTAATAACCTTATATTAGCCATTTTATTTGGTAGAATATCAATACCGCCCACAAAAGTACATCTACCGCCGCTACACCGAACGGGCGGTATTTCGAACCGTAACACTTTTGTGGGCGGTATTTACGTATTTACACATTATATATGTTGTGCTTTCGAAAAACATCAATACCGCCCACAAAAGTCCATCTACCGCCGCTACATCGAACGGGCGGTATTTCGAACTGTAAGACTTTTGTGGGCGGTATTTACGTTTTTACACATTATATATGATGTACTTTTGGAAAACATCAATACCGCCCACAAAAGTACATCTACCGCTGCTACATCGAACGGGCGGTATTTTGAACCGTAACACTTTTGTGGGCGGTATTGACATTTCTGTGTAGGTAATTACATTCCAAACTTGATTATGTCACTACCGTACAGAAATATCTAACTATGACATCTGGTTTCTTACTAAAATCATTATTTATTTGTATATAAAACGTGTATACCTGTATTTGAAATCACAAAAATATAATTACATATTTGAAATCACAAAAATATACTTGTATTTATGGAATTAATACTGCCCGAACAAATACCGCGGGAAGCATCTACACATGTGAATGATATTCCATGGTAGATGCTATACATTGAGCAAAAGCATGATATAATTACATATTTGAAATCACAAAAATATACTTGTTATTATGGGACTAACACCGCACGAAGAAATACCGCGGAAAGCATCTACCGCGATGACAACACACTCGCGGTAGATGCTCCATTTCGGGCGGTATTGATATATTTAGATTCCTAACAACATTCTAAGCTATATAACATAAATAACGCACGTAAATAAGGCATGTAGACAAATACCGTGAGGATTACATGTCACGGTAGTTAGGAGAATTCGTGCGGTAGATAGATAGTTAAGATAATGTGATTTTTATGAGTCCAAATATGTATATAAAGCGTGTATACCTGTACGTCCTTTGGTATTTCTTCGTCGGAATCCATGGAGAGGCGGCGGCGAGCTCAAGCACCTGTGCTTCGTCTGCAGCGTCGAGATGGTGTAGTTGCTTGTGTTGCGCGTCTACAGCGAGAAGAGGTGGTGGTGGTCTTGGTGTTGGATGATGAACGGAGGTGGAGATGGTGGCGGCGTCGTGGAGTGGCGTGGAAATGATGGTGAATGCGGTAGGAAGGGGAGATAACGGTAGGGAGGGAGGGAGAAGAACAGTAAATTCAAAATGGTAAAAATAAATGGTAAATGGGTAAAAGGGGTAGAGGTAGGTGTATTGAAAATTGAAAAAGCAGAAACATAATAATTAAGGTATAAAAGTGGGTAATTTTCATATGTATAGTTAGGAATGAGTATTTTTTACATTACGTTTTTGAAGAATGGGTAATTTAAATTTTCTCCCAATATAAAAATTCACATACCAATACAATTAATAATTTCTACTATTTACCCCTAATAATTGTATAGAAAACATAAAAAGTAAAAATAATTCAATAATAAAAAGGATAAAATTGAAAATTTAATATTATTTTTATCTTGATTTTTGTAATAGAACACTTATTGGCACACAAAATTTTTGGTTTGGGACAGTTATCAGAGGAATTCAAACACAGCTGCTAGCCTGCTACCTCGAAAACTATTTATTACCATATCTCTATCCTCTCCCTCTCCCTCTCCCTCTCCCTCTCTTCGCTTCTGCTCTGCAGCCATCATCTAGTCCTATGGCGTTAGCTGACGTCAAAAACCAACCAATGATCGATGGAAACGCCCTCGTCTCTATGTGCCTCTCACGCGCCGGCATCGACAAGATGTTCGGAGTCGTCGGTATCCCGGTGACCTCCCTGGCCAACCGCGCCGTATCTCTCGGCATCCGCTTCATCGCCTTCCACAACGAGCAATCCGCGGGATACGCTGCCTCCGCTTACGGCTACCTCACCGGCCGCCCCGGCATCCTCCTCACTGTCTCCGGCCCCGGATGCGTCCACGGCCTCGCCGGTCTCTCCAACGCCGCCGCCAACGCCTGGCCCATGGTCCTGATCTCCGGTTCCTCCGATCAGAGCCTCACGGGACGTGGCGATTTCCAGGAGCTCGACCAAATCGCCGCCGTTAAACCCTTCTCCAAATTCTCCGCCAAGGCTACCGATATTACCGAGATCCCCAAATCTGTGTTCAGCGTCGTCGATTGGGCCGTGGCCGGCCGTCCCGGCGGCACGTATCTCGACCTCCCCACCGATGTGCTTCACCAGACCGTCGACGAGGCGGAGGCGGAGAGATTGATAACCGAAGCACTAAATTCGAGAAACAAAACTCTCATCGAGAAGCCGAAGATCGACAATTCCAAAATTCAGAAGGCGGTGGAACTGCTGAGGACGGCGCAGAGGCCGTTGATCGTGTTTGGGAAGGGCGCAGCTTACGCCAAAGCAGAGAACGAGATAACTAAGCTAGTAGAGAGCACTGGGATTCCATTTTTGCCGACACCGATGGGCAAGGGGCTACTCTCGGATACCCACGAACTGTCGGCGACGGCAGCACGATCACTAGCAATAGGTAAATGTGACGTGGCGTTGGTGGTTGGCGCGAGGCTGAACTGGCTGCTGCACTTCGGGGAGCCGCCGAAGTGGTCGAAAGACGTGAAATTCATCATCGTGGATGTGTGTGAGGAAGAGATTGAGCTCAGGAAGCCATGTTTAGGGATAGTAGGAGATGCCAAAGAGGCGGTGGGAATGATTCATAAGGAGATCAAGGATGATCCCTTCTGTTTGGGGAAGACTCATCCATGGATTGAGGCTGTGAGGAGTAAGGCCAAGGACAATCTGGCGAAGATGGAGGTGCAGTTGTCGAAGGTTGTGGTGCCGTTCAATTTCTTGACACCAATGAAGATTATTAAGGATGCGATCTTGGGGGTGGGGAGTCCTGCGCCTGTAGTGGTTTCTGAAGGGGCTAACACAATGGATGTGGGGCGGTCTGTGCTAGTTCAGACAGAGCCGAGGACGAGGTTGGATGCCGGGACATGGGGAACAATGGGCGTTGGTCTTGGATATTGCATTGCTGCTGCAGTGGCCTCGCCTGATCGTTTGGTGGTTGCTGTTGAAGGGGACTCTGGTTTTGGATTCAGTGCCATGGAAGTTGAGGTATATTTTCCTGGCTCTTGCTATTGCAACTTTATGCATTTTATTCTTTGCAATGCATAACTCGTTATACGCATGGTGATGTCTTCTTGGTAGAGAAATTGAAAGGGGGTATATTACTTCTAGATCTTCTTTGTTGAATTGTAATGTGTTATTTCTTGAGATTAGACTGAATATAACCACATTTGTTCCTACTTTATGATTTCCTATTCGTTTGTTGATGGATATTAGCTGATTATCCGTGTATGACCTATTTCCTAAGCCTCATTCTTGCCAGGAGAACCGTCAAAACATTGGTTTTTCAGGATCGTAGCATATAGCAGAATGTCTCCCCTTTTAATTGAAATAGTGAAAATCCATTATAGTATGTTTCCAAGCGTTTCTTCAAATTTGGATCTTGAGATGCTTCTTTTTCTCCCTTGAGTGTTTCTGCAATTGCTTAATTTACTGCACCTACAATATAAGTTCTTCGTGGAGCAAAATTTTGTTCTAGCAATTACATTAGGTTGTAAAGGGGCTGTAAGTTGGTTAAATCCTCTTCCTTGCACTCTAGCAAGAAGAATTTGTTTAACTGGAGTGTAAGACCGGTAAGCTGTATTGGCAAGCAAGATATTATACAGTGCTTTCATCGATCATTGTAGTTGATGAGGATTTTAGCCTCAAAAGTTGACAAAGGGATGCTGCTTTTAGCTCCCCTCATTTGCATATATTTCTTGAACTTTTAGGCTACTTCAATCATGACTATATTGGTGACCTGTTTTGGCTCTAATGGTCTCAATCTTCCATGTTTCTGTGATACTAATGCTATGCATGTCCGCTTTTGCTTTTATAGACACTCGTTCGATATCAATTACCAGTGGTGGTCATAGTCTTCAACAACGGCGGAGTTTACGGTGGTGACCGGAGAAACGCAGACGAGATAACAGGACCTCACAAGGATGATCCTGCTCCAACATCCTTTGTTCCCGGTGCTGCATATCACACCTTAATCGAAGCTTTCGGGGGTAAGGGTTATCTTGTTGGAACTCCAGATGAGCTCAAATCTGCACTTGCAGAATCCTTTTCAGCAAGGAAACCGACTGTCATAAACGTCACGATCGATCCTTACGCCGGCTCCGAGAGTGGGCGATTGCAGCACAAGAACTGAAGGTACACAACAATAAATCTCACGACCAAGTTCTTGAACTTGTCGTAGTTATCACCTTAACTTGTACCACTGTGGTGTATACAATCATGTATTTTTGAATGTTTCTTGCTAGACTTTGGAGTTGTTCTTTTGTAGCTCTATGAATTTGATCTGTTTATACTTTATACTAATGTTGGAAGCATGAATTCCTTAGAAAGTAATTTATCCAGTTATGATACCTGGGCTACTTATTATTGATTTTAATTTTTACTTGTTATATAATCTCTCCAATTCATTTTAATTGACTGTCATAAGCTTGTGCACACATATTAGTATATTAAATTAATGTAGCTTACAAGGTAGGTAATTAATCAATTAGCCTAAAAGCTAACTCTTTAATGTCGATAACTTTAGTTAAACGCGTTTAAATGATTTTTATTTATAGCCTAAGCTAGTTTAGGTTGATCATTGATGCCTATTGCCTCAGTTAATTATTACTTTTCATATTAGGGATATTAATTAGGCTGTAATTTTCAAGCTAAGTATGTTCACTTGTTACTTTTGGACCTGAGTTTCAATTTTCGTGGTTAAATACCAAAATAATTTATATTAATATGATTTTGCACAAGATTAAGTTAAATTACCACTCTAAATATGCTCGTGTAATTTTAAAAAAATTAATAAAATTTTGAAATTTATATTATCTCATATACAATCTCATCATCCCCTTCTGACCTTTAGGTTAAAAGGTTCGGAATTTTCGGGATAGAAAACTACGCTTGATAATATAATGTTAAATAATGGTTATTTTTTCAGATTGTCATATATTTTAAATTGTGAGTAATATTTATATTTTATATGACTTTGATGGAATTATGGACAAAACACTTTTAAAACTTTGATTATGTTTTTTTTGGGATTATTATGTATTTTAAATTATGGTTGTGTGATGTTAATATTTTGTATAAATTTCACCTTTTCAATTGTTTATAAAATTTTATTATTCCTTCTGTTCATTCTTTAAGTTTTGTCATTTTGGTCCGTCCACAACAGATCTTTATGCTTTAAACTTTTCGTTTATGGTAAGTGGACCAACTTCACAGTGAAGTCTTCACTCAATACATAACTCAATTAGAAATAATAAATTATGTGAGACTCAAACTCTACTTAATACACACAATCACTTAAATATAATTAATTGGGTGTGTCTCAAACTTCACTCACCAATATACTTCTACACAAAGTCAAAATACATTATTAAAACTCGTATCTGGTCAAAATGTCAAGATCTTTAGTTGACGGATGAAGTGTAATTTACGGGTGGTAATTGTACGACTTTACGCAATTGATGTCAACTTGTGAATAAATTTTCTTTTTTATCTCAAATAAATTAAAGTTCGTAAGTATGAAAAGTCTAGTTTAAATAAAATTTATCCATCCAAAATTGAGTTAGACCTCACATTTTAAACCGGGATGAATGACATTCAGTTGGACTTGAACGGTTCTTAAAATTACAAGAAGTCCATTGGGCCGGGCCGACCCGCAACCTTTTCTCATAAATGGATTCCAGGATGATTAAATGGTTGCACTTTTTATATTGTGGTCCTTTTCAACTATTTTTTCAACAAAATTATATTACATGTATTTCTCTCTTGTTCATATGAAGGGTTGCCATGTCAATGTATTTAGTTCGATGCACAAATAAACATTATTCCAAAAATAAGATGTTTTATCTGTCTATATATATATATGCAATGATTCTTTATTTTCATAGCTAATTTGTGTTGGTGTTTGTTTGAGTCAGCAAAACATAAACACCCTTCAATTCATATAAATTTTGCTGATTCTTTTTGGCCTTTCCAAATTCCAAATAATGGATAAATTTATTTTGAGGGAGAAAAAGCACAATTTACTTATATTAATTAAACTGATAAAATTATATAGGAAAATAATATAGGCCTGCCTAAGGGTGACTGCAACAATAAACCCAATTTTTTAAGTTTCAAGATGCCACATCAGTTTTTTAAAACTCACATATTTTTTCTCTTTCATCTGCTCCAACAATAAAGCCAGGTTTTACCCTTTTAAGATCCCACTATATCTATTTACTACATAACTCAATCATTTTTTAATTCCAAAAAGGTGCCATGTTGGCAAAAATAATGAATAGATGTTAATGAAAAACTAGTTTGTGCAGATAAACTACTTTTTCTAGTTTTTTTTAAAAATTGGTTTATCTTTTCTACAATGGTAAATATAAATTGACAAACTAGTTTATTACTACCATTGGAGACACCCTAACAAGTTGTCTGGCTTATATATGCCAATCTGTGTTGTCTTCCTCTTTTGACTTTGTCAACCACTAACCACTTGCAACTTCAAATATAAATAATTTTCATGTCGAAAATAAATATAGATTTCCCACTTACATTAGTCAACCAATGAGTCTTCATATTTTATTTTAGCATGTACATAGTATATATAAGCAACTAAATTATTCAAAACTCGATTTCATAAAAGTGCATTCAATATTCGTTCATTTAATAAATAAATCAAATTAGAGTATCAAATAGAAACCGAATTAATTTCAAATCAAACTGCAATTTAATGATATTCGGTTCAAAAGATTCGTGAACATCCTCGAATGTAATCTTAGCAAGCCGAGTTTTCAGTAGTTCGCAAACTTTGTTAACGAGCATATACACAAACATAAAAAACGAGACGAGTTTCGAATAGTTTACGAACTAGTCCAATTAATATATATATATATATATATATATTGACATAATTAATAAATGAGATAGTTAACTCGAATACTTAATGAATTCAAGCCGAGTTTGAACACGAACTCAAGTTCACTATTAAATCGAATCGAACTCCATTTTAATTTATCGAGCTGAACTCGAGTTTTAAAATTTTCAACTGAACCAAACTCAACATGAGAGTTTTCAGTTCAATTGGATTACCACCCTATTCAACATGGAAGTCCAAACATGCATACACATTGTTTTATCCGTTTTTGGTCTCGTTTCTCTCGCATTTTACATTTATAATGTTGATTATTATTGTTCGAATTGATGCTTTGGTCTTTTAGTTGCATTGTAGGTTATGATCGACAAAAATGGAGTAGTAAGACTCGAAAAGAGAAACGAGACGAAAAGGCGTAAAAAAAGGAGTGAAGACATTGCGTAGGGGTAGTGATCACTACCCCCTAGTGATCACTAGGTCTCTTAAGCAGAATAAGGGGGTAGCGGTCACTACCCCCTAGCGCTCACTACCCCCACGGGATTTCTCAAAACAGAACTTGGGGGTAGCGAGCGCTACCCCCTAGCGCTCACTACCCCCTAGAAACCCAAGATGGACAGAACTAGGGGCTAGCGGTCGCTACCCCCTAGCGATCGCTGGCCCCTGGAAAATTACCAAGACAGAACAGTGGGGTAGCGCTCGCTACCCCCTAGCGAGCGCTACCCCTTGGCGCTGGATGACTAGTCAGAGAGTCAAGCTAGCGAGCGCTACCCCCTAGCGCTCGCTAGCCCGACGGATTTTTCCTTCTCCTATTTAAACCTCCTCCGCGTGATATTTCAAAAAACACTCTTCTACTAGTTTTACTTCACGTTTTTATTTTCTAATCTAGGGTTTAGACCAGGAGAGAAAACACTCTAGTTTAGTTTTCCTTTAATTGTTCTTTCCTTTCAATTTCGTTGTGAATTCGTTCGTGATTCAAACCCGGAGTTCTTAATGCATTATTTTTCCTTTCAACCAGTGAGTTCTTTAATTGTTTTCTTTATCGCTTTATGATTTATTTCCTTTCTGCCTTATTATTGTTTAATTTTCAATTCAGTAATTTATATCTTTCAATCATGTTATTCAATCAAGTCAAGGCATGTTTAGATTCAGTCTCTTTAATTCTTCGTTCTTATATTTAGAATTTAATTGCTTTCTTAATTCTTGCCTAGATAATTCGTATTTTAAATTCTTTATTTTAATTCGCCTAGATAGAATCCAAAACCCCTCTTTTTAATTGCTTTCTGTTCTGCATCATAAATAAAGCCCTGCTTAGCTTTCCTTGAGAATACGACTTAGGATCAACTTACCTTTATACAACGAATTCGTACTCTTGCGAACTAGTTTATTTAATAAACTGTAAGTATATTGGCTGGAAAAATTCCTCGTGCCCAATACTGAATCCCTTTATCGGACAGTGGGTCTGGACTCAACAACGCCACGTACTACAGTTTACAAATAAGTTGGGAACACACATGGTGTAAAACCATTTGAATGATTATGGATAATATTTTGCCAAGTATGACAAGTTTTATCAATAATCACGAGTGCACTAAATTAATCAAACCCATTAATTGATTAATTCAAATAAAGAGCATTAGTATATAAATAAAGCATATAAGAAAAAGTGGAAGACGAAATAAAGCGCACTTTGGATGGAAGGAGAAAGAGAGGGCACTCAAAACCATGTGCAATCAACACTTTTCACACACAGAATCTTCCATCTTTCAAATTAAATATATAAAGTAACTCTATAATGCTCCAAAAACATTATCTTAACAACACATTTGAACAGATCACAATGTAACAGTTATAATATAGTAGTACTCTTTTTTATGACTAAGGATGAGTTGAAGCTGCAGAAAGGAAATATGCACTGGCACTAGGTGGAATATACCCAGTTCAGAGTTCATCATCCGAACATATATCAAGTAAAGCATCTACAAGATACGAATAAGGAGGACACGACACGAGCGCCCGCGTCCTCCTTGTTCGTGGCATCGACTCAGCATGTTGTGTAAAGATCATCTTTTGGTGCTGTTTCTTTTCAGTGCACCTACTGCTCAGAATCTCAGATTCGTGCATATCCATGAATGTCATTTTCAGCACAATATTCTTACACACGATGATGAGAAAGGGACAACAAAAGAAAGAGCAAGATGTGAGGTGAGAAAAGGCATACACATATCAAGAATTTGAAACAGCCTTATGAGGACACAAACTCATTTTTGTTGCAACAGATTTCCCCATAGAGATGTGTATAATGACTTTTAAGAATGGAAACATGATGCAACCAAATTCTTGATGAAAAACATACTATAAGAAACAAAAACAACTATCAAGTGTCCAAACATTAGTAGAGAGTAACAAATTCAATGATATATAATAAATTTTGAGATGCCCTTAAGATCGAGTTGATGATCTGCACCTCATATCAGTGGCGGAGCCACGTTTGTGAATGGTGGGGCTCTTGTCCCACCTCAAAAAATTTTATTTAGTACTAATAGTGTTAAAAAGTATTAATATTATGTATAAATTTATATATTTTGTCAAGATCTTGCCCCACCAAAACTTAAAAAAATTAGGGGCAACGATCCTGCCCCTCGTACCTCCGGGGGCTTGGCTCCACCCCTGCCTCATATGGCATGTCCTGAACGGCGCCATAGCAGGCACACACTTCTGTTCCACTAAATAATGAACAAGGGTAGCCATGAGGTGAGGAGGCTGCAAATTAGCAAGTTCTCCAACCATGGCAACTCAGCTGAATAATAGCTAGTTAAACAGTAATCACATGAGAGATTATCACCCAACTCAATAGAATTTTGTTATCTACTTTCTAGTTATGACTTACGAGAAAAGCATCAGTTTTTTTGATACTTGGAGATATGTTACAGAGGTTCAGCATCAATACCATACGATAGCGATCATAGTTTCATATTCAATTTCACAATTTGAAACCAAATGTCTCAAGTCTCAACTTTCTCAAAGATCAATGAGAAATCGGTTAGTGATCCTATTCTCATAGAAACCATAGCAACTTCTTGTTCTGCCTCATCAAAAACCAAAAAATAGAATACTCAGAGATCCTAAACTCAATGCATCATGTTTCTCAACGTGGCCAGGAAAGAAAAATTTACCAGCTCAGTTTCTACTTGTAACAACTAATATGCTATAAAAAACCTTCACAGCAATAGCTCTAACTATCAACACCTTCATCGGTAACTGAACTCGCCCTTTGTTTTCATGAATTCACAGATAGTTTTGAGAGGAATTTCCCATAACAAACAATACAAAACCAATTTTCACAGATGGAGATCCGGTCAAGAGCATCCTTAAATACTCAAACATTCACTCCCATTGTTCATCAGTTTAATTACACGAAAATTCGCCATGATTGACCAAAAGCAGCAAACTTTACTGATTTAGTAACTTAAAGAATTCCCTAATATGAATCATCAGCTAGAAGGTTAAACATGCTAAACATTGATTAAACTAATAGGTAATGGCTTATACCACATCGCTTCTCCACATTCCCCAATCTTCTTCTTATTTCTACATCATCATTAATAGTAAATTTTCTATAACTCTGAAATTTTCACCAGAATTACACACAACAATAAATGTGATCCCTATTCAACCATAAATCATTATAGGAAGGAATGAAAAGAAACTAAAATCCAATACCATAATAATCTTTCAACAGTACTCATAGGTATTAGCTAAATAGAGGCTGCTATATTATTTCAAGAAAACGTACATATTCAAAACAGTGCAGAATAAATATATGCATAGAAAAACGAAATAGTTTACAACAGAAATTCATAGTCAAAATCGTTGCTAATTATTTATTTAGCTTCTTTTTTTTCCAGCTGAAATCAATCGATGAAACCTGTTTTCTGAAACACAGCATTACGCACGCGTCGCAAATCCCGGCCCTTCAGCGTCCTCCCGGCACCCTCGAACACCGAGAACGTCACGTGCGACCTTGCGACGATAACGTGCGGCGGAACCATCTCCTCCTTCCCTTCCTTCCCCCCGCCGTCGTCTTCCCCCGCCTCGTCGAACCCGTCCGATTCGCCGACCCCGCATTTCTGGCGGAGCTCCCTCGGCCACAGCGGGATATTCATCGGCGCCGATTGGTGGAACCTCGACGACGGAGCCACCACCATCGTGTGGCTGACGGTGGATTTGCGGCGGATGAGGTGGCGGTGGTCGTCGGAGAGAATGGAGGAGAGGCCGGAGCTCGCTGCGGGCTTGAATTCATGAAGGCGGTGCGGCTGTTCATGCTGGTGTTGGTGGTTTTGCACGGGCGGGGCGGAGGAGACGGCGAATGACCAGACAACGTCGCTCTCGTGGAGCTCGAGCGGGTCGTGGATCCGGGCAATGGCGGGTTGGGGTTGGGAGGAGAAGGCGACGAAGCGGAAAGTGGAGGAAGAAGAGGTGTTGCTGGTGGACATGGCGGTTGGCCGTCTCTCATCCAACAACTCCACCATTGCTGCAGCTCCAACAATGATTATTCCTTCTCTCTTTCCTTTCTGGGTTTTCATTTCCATTTTCCTCCACAATATAATATAATATAATAAATAATTCTTATATTTTAACGACAAATATTATTAAATAATAACGTCATTCAAAATGGTGTACTAATAAGCTAGAGGAATCATTGCATGTTTTTGCTTTAATTTTAATGTACTAAGGTTTTATTTTTATTTTTTTATTATAAGGTGACATTATGATGTTGCTACATAGGCTAGTGTGCTTTGTACATATTATAGAATGTTGCTGTCAAATAATTAACAATAACAATATAAAATGCTTGTGGCCATTATTCTTTATATTAAGATATATATGTATGTATGATTTTGATTTGTGAGTAAATAATAGAGGGTATGAGGGATTATGAGGCTGTGATTGAATTGGGGAAATGGGAAAGGGATGTGTGGTTTCTTAGGTTGGTCTTTTGCCACCTGCATAAGGTTACACACTTGCACATCCATATATTGATATGTATTGTTCATTTTTAATTTATTTTACAAAATATTTAATATTTTAAAGTATCATATATATACTTTATTTATTCCATTAATAACGACTTATTTTCTTTTTTAAAACATTAATAATAACTCTTTTTTTTTTGGACAAAGACGTCCCCAATATGTGTCTCAACCACTAAATTAATTAAATGATTAATTAATCCAATTATAATTATTTAAATTAATTAAAAATAAATGATTTTAATTAATTTCTTTTACCTGGAACGATGATTATTTTTAGAGAAACAAATTAATTTAATTTAGAATTTTAAGTGTTTTAATTAGTACTACTAAATATACTTAAAAATTATTTATTATTTCTCAAAATGGAAACTAGATATAAATAATGTGACGTCCCAAAATAAAATACAGGACATATTTATTGGAACCGATAGAGTAATAGTATGTATTTGATATTTTTTTAATTTTGGCGTAAAAAGCAAATGGTGGTTGTGTAGTGAAGTTTATGGGTTCCCTTATCTATAAAAACAAGCATTTCAATTTTCTCCGAAAAATTTGTGCCGACATTTCCACAATACATTTTTCATAAATATAACTTAATAATTATATAACCATATCTCAATAAAGCTGTCTTTATTTGGTAAATGACGTTGTGATACATATATAATCATTATATTTAGTAAATTAGTGTTATATTTAATAATTTATGAATTTGGATGAACTATTATATTAATTTGGTTTTTAAAATATTTTATGTACAATATCTCTCCATACCACTAAACATGACAACTTTTTTTTACGGCACAGTTATTAAAGAAAATGTATGAAGTAGTGCAAGTAGTGGATAACTTATACTATTTTTTGAATGTGTCGAGATTAGTGGAACGTCCAAATAATAAGATAAATGCGTCAAGTTTAGTGGGAGATATGGACAATATTTTTATTAATAATAAAATTGTATTATAAAATTATGATCATGGAAATAAAAATGCATAACCATAGCCATAATGCTAGGAATGCAACATTCTTACTACCTCCCATACTATAGTTATTGTCACATACAATTACTATGCTTCTTAATTACACCATAAATTATCATAATTAGATTGAACATTATATCAAGTGATGAATCATCCTAGTATTTATCTAATTGATTTTGGACGATACTCAATAAATTTACACTGATAGTATTTTGATAACGCCTCAAACTTAAAAGGCCAACTTTCATTAAAAAATTTAATACATCAGTGTAAAAAAATATATATAAAAAATTATTTTATTTAAATATGGGGTTAGGGAAAGTAGAAACCGATCCGCTAAATGGTCCGGCCCATTTATATGCAATTAAGACAAGCCCATTATATAAAGCCCATATACACGTTTTAATATATTATAATGTTTTTACATTTACATGTTAGAAGTTAAATTCACAACCTTGATTTATTAGTGTGATTCCTTTTTTCCTTCAAACTTATATAAATCCAAATTTTGAAATATCAGTAAATAATAACTATTTTTATTAGATTCAAGACCTCTAATTTGTTGATATTATAATTGAATTTGAGGCGTTTCGTGTGTATATTCTCAATGATAAATATTCGATTATATATGTTTAACTGGAAAAAGTAATTTATGGTACGTGTTTAAAACAAAATTTACATCAGAAAAAAAATAAATTACTGAACATGTAGTTGCCAAACTAGTATCTGGGTCGAATTTTCCAAAGTACAAAATCAGTGGAAGCTAGAAATTTGGTTTGAGGGGGCTAACTAATTATTTTAATGTATATATTTTTTTTGTTGATGATATAGATTAAAATTACAAACATATACCTACAAAATTTCAAAATCTCAGAGAAAATCTCAGAGGGGGCATTGCCCCCTAGCTCCCTTCGTCCCTGTACAAAATGGCGAATCCAATTCCAAGCACATGAATTTGAATATCTGATTAACACATTACTATTTTCATTGCAATTTTGAGTATTAATTATTTTCACAATATATATACAGAGAAAACAGATCAAATAAAAATGATTCTATATAAATTAATTAAAAATTAATTTTGATTGTTAAATTATTTAGATTAATATATATATTAAAATATAATTTTGATATATATTTATTTGTGCTCACAATTAATTAGTATCAATGCATGCTTGCTATCAAGTCAGGTCTGCCCAATCTTTTCATTGTTATTATTGTTGGCAACATACATAATTACATATAATGGTGGATAGATAGGAGCTACACTCTCATATGTTGCAGCCGTATATTCCCTTCACCCCGATAAGCATGACACAAATTATATTCATATAAGTGTATTAAATTAATAAAACGTGTCAAGTTTATTGAGACAGAGGTAATAATATTTTAGAATTATATTAGTATAAGTATGATAACAAAATTCGATAAATTAAATTGTATTAAATATATAAATAATATAATATATCATCGTATTAAAAAAATCATAATTTTATTTATCGAATTAAATTATCATTATAGAAATATAATTTTTAAAAGTTATCGTCCTATTGATTAAATTGTGCAATCCATAATACCATAATTAATAAATGTGCTATTGACAATAAATAAAAGTTGGCAGCATGTGAAGCACATGTACCAATTAAATCTTCCGATTATATATAAAATATGAAGATTTAAATTACAATTTATATGACGACTGAAATTTGTAAATTCTTTAATTTTCATATAAAAATGATATTTTCGTTCTCAAAACTAAATTTAAAATAACAATATATTCAAGATCATTTACAAAACTTTTTATGTAATCCTACATGGTTTACAATTAAAAATTGGAATATCGTTTTATTAAAAAATAAGCTATATTTCATATATTTTGATACGAATGACATAGTGTGGTAAGAAAATACCAAGTCACAATTTTATGGGTTCCGAAAATAGAAAAATGGATGTATTAGTATTAGACGTATATACTAAAATTTTATCCGATGATTAAATCATGTGTAAGAAATAAAAATAAATTCAGATCATCAATTTACTTAAAATTGATTAAATTAAATTTAAATAAATGTATATTATTTTAAAAATGTGAACTTAATTTATAAACAAAATCATTTATTAAAATGAATAATTGAATATTTGCTATTTTTTACGTAAAAATATTTTTTATATGATCTGAAACCATGTTCTTTAATTAGCTTTAAAACAAGTTAATTTATTATTTTAATGAATTTAATTTTATGATTATTAAATGAAGGCTACCGATTGGCTAAGTTGCAATGAATTTAGAAGGTTCGAGAGAGCTACAAATATAAATTTCAATAAGATATAGGACCAATTCTCAATTTCTAAATAACTATATAAACGATCGATGATTTCGTGACGCAACAGTCAATTCAGCTGCTGTGACTGTGAGAGAGCGAGAGAAAGGGAGGGGGAGGAGATCCTGCAACTCATTCATCTCTTTCTTTCTCTAGTAAGCTTCTCTCCTTCGATTCCGTTCTCAGATTTAATCTCTGCATAATTGCGTTGACCGTTTGTTTTTTCTCGCCTCGTAAGTGTTTTAATTTTGGAGAATTTTGTGCGCTTGCGTGAGGAAAGTTATGACGTCGGATCCAAAAGTTCACTTGTTTGAGGAAGTTGCGAAGCATAACAAGACGAAGGATTGTTGGCTTATTATCAGTGGAAAGGTTACATGTTTCTTATTGCTACTGTTTTTTGAATGATTTGTTTTCCGTCTCAGAGAAATTTAGGACTGATATAATTCCGCGCTGCAATTTGTTATCGCTATTAACTAATTAGTTTTTAATTATTCGTTGATATGATCGATATCACAAAATGAGAAATTGAGTGGCTTTTCTTCCTTATTTCATGAGGACAAAATGATAAATTGATCATTTAAGAGCCAATTTCAGTTGCTATTTGGCTCTGCACTTACGAAATCTTATATGTTAGAAGGCTGCGAAATAGCAGCCTTTTCACTAATCAACGCTAGTCGGTGTTGGTAGGGCAGTCAAATATTGACATTTGACAAATTTCCTTTTGTGTGATTTGGAAATTTGTGGTATTGCTACTCCGAAGCCTTCATCTAGGATATGCAATTTAAAAACGTTAAACTATAAGTGCTCAGTTGGTTTGTGGTGTTTGACTTTTTGAGGTAAAGAATAGTTGAGTGTAGTCATAGCCATAGGTAGGAGAAAAAGTCGTAGAAATTATGATTCGGTAAACTAAGGAAGTCGTTCCATTTCGTTCTGGTTAATTTCGTTCAAGACACCGTACTTTTCTGTTTGCATTAAAATAAGATTCTACAATTTTTAGTCAAAGGGAGACTGGTGTAGTTTTATACAGTCATCTGAAATCTGATAAAATGTTTGATTAATTTGGTTTTATGTGCTGTTCATAACCACGGTTATGGTGATTTGACTCAGGTTTATGATGTAACCCCATTCATGGAAGATCATCCTGGAGGTGACGAAGTTTTGCTATCAGCTACAGGTAAACTTTAAAGACTTCCAGTTATTCATCATCTTGCAGTCGCATTTGTCGTCATCAAAGGTAAAGCTCGATTCTCCAAATTGTTTGTGTTACAGGAAAAGATGCAACCAATGACTTCGAGGATATTGGGCACAGCGACTCTGCTCGTGAAATGATGGACAAATACTACATCGGGGAGATAGACACGGCAACAGTTCCGTCGAAACGAGCCTACACCCCTCCACAGCATACTTCTCACAATCCCGACAAGACTCCTGAGTTCATGATCAAGATCTTGCAGTTCCTCGTGCCTCTCTTGATCCTGGGTTTGGCCTTCGCCGTGCGACATTACGCCAAAGAGAAAACGATTTAAGTTATAGATTTCACTCTTGGATGTTTCTATTTAAATATATTCTAAGACCTCTCTGGTTCGAGTGTTATTGAACTTTGGCACCCTCCATACTTTCAATTGATTATCAGCTATGTCGATTGAGTTGATTAATAGGTGACTACTTGTTCGCTTAATCACATTTACAATTAACATTCCCACCAACAAATCTAATTATAGAATTAGAGAGGAAAAGGTGGAAGATGGAAAATGAAGTCGACAATGTTAGCAATAAAATCTGTAGCACCTATAAAAGCAGCAGCAAGAAATATGCTTCAGCAGAAAATTCTCAAGGGTACAGATACAGATGTAATCAAACAATTTCTACTCTGAAATCTGCCTCCAAGCTATAGGTCGTAGCAATAATTATAAGGAATAAATTAGGGGATGGGATCGAACCTTTTTTACTCCACATCCCTCAACAAGTCTCGATCTTGTCGTGAAGGTTGACAACCAAGTGGTGTGCATCATCAAGAAGCTTCCACACATCGAGATGCCCCGCCATCGAGTTGCATTCCCGTAGAATCTCGTCCATGCTGTTGTACTTTTCTATGATCTGTTTCCTCCTCTGCAGTACAGAAGCTGCGATTGCGTAGAGCAAGAGATCCTCGGTTGGTGGGGCCCGCTGCCTAATCCTGCTCCAGGCAGACTTCCCTATACCAGCCCTAATTGCAGCCTGGTCGGCCCACACCACTTCCCAGAGGCACAGAGTTTGCTCAAAAGTTAGTTCCCTTCTGAAGAGTACGACCACCATCCTGTAAACGAAGAAGCAATCCTCGGCCTGGAGTTCCTCGAGGTGCCTGTAGAGGTGCGAATCCTTGTGCTTGATGATTTTCGAAACCATGTTCAGCTGCCTCCTTATTCCCACTTCGTCGAGTCTGAAATTGTGCCGAGCCTTCTTCATGAATCCCACGAAGCACCAGAAAGCTTCGTGATCCTCTGTCATCACAGCTATTATGGGAGAGAGTAGATCGCTCATCCCTTGGCAATACCCAATTTCTGGGTCGTAAAGCGCATAGGCTTCGAGAATGGCTACCAAACGAGCAGCATGGTAGATTCTGCCGGGAATTAAATGTTCATAATCCTTCAGCCTCACAGCCTCGGCAGCACGGCGGGCTTTTACATCTGAGACAGTAGCCTGCGTTGGAGAGTAAGCTATCCATTCCTCATTAGCTCGAATGGCATCTAAGCGGATAATTCGCTGCCAGGTGGCGAAATCCTCCCTAGAACAGGGTTGAGACTGGAGGTCTCTGCTTGAAGATGAGGAGTCCTCCTTTGAGGAGACATCGTTTTCATAGTCTTGGTCCTGTGTGCTTTCTGTAAAGTCAAAAGTTTGACTCACATCAGGATCATCAGATGATTCCGAGTCTGAGGACTCTGAGTCAGAGGCCATATTCGAATCTGTAATTCTCTTCGAACCCTCGTATGCATCCACAACTGAGCTGACAGTACGGCATTCATCCTCGTTATTTTCGAGTGCTTCCTCACTCGAAAGGGATTCTCTGGCGCTCACCACATCCTCAGAATCAGGAGAATCCATGCCTTCAATGATACTTTCGCCAACCACATTTCTTGTTACACCATTTTCACTTAGCTTACAAGGTTCAATGCCATGTTTAAGGAGTCGATGACACTGCTTTCGCAGTTTCTCATATTCCTTTCTGCATGTATTAACATGTACCTTAGAAAGTTATTTCATAATAAATCTGAAGCATTTTTGCGAAATTGGCATTAAACACAAGCAACTAAATGGAGGGGGGGCGAACATAGTAATTATAAACGAAAAGAAAGGATAAATAAGTTAAATAAGAAAGAGTAATTAAGCTAACATGGCACGAGTGGGGTTTATGCCGAGGTAGTAGTTGGGATTTCAAGGGTTAAGTGAGAACACATGTTTATGACGGCAGTACCTGTTCTGGGATTTAGTAATATCTCTTTCTTCTTTGGTACTTCTGAGGTCATAGCTGCACAAATGATTCAGAATCATTATCGATGTATATTAACCCATATGCATAAACTTGTAAGTGCATAAATAGGATTAGAAGAAAAACAAAGGCAAGTCATAAATGCAAGTAATGTCAAACACCTATTGATGACAAAGACAGCACTAACTCCCAACAAGGGGAAGTGAGGCGGCAGTCATCCTAAATAGTAAATAATAAAGTTAATTACAGAAAGAGGGAGATTTTTGTTGGGACTAAATGAGGGTGAGGAATAATATATTAAGCGATGTACACATTTGAAATGGATTTATTACAAGCAAAGTTAAAAGTCATGAAGAAAATTGGTTTTGTGAAACATCGGCTGCAAACCAATCTTTACCATTCATTTAATTACATTATAATTTATAAGAACTTTCTAGCAAGGTTATGCATCAGGAACATAAGACATTTTAACTGTTGTGCAAAGCTCATATACAAGACCGAAAAATATATTCCAGAGTTTGAATGAACTTACACTCCAAGAAGATATGGCCAGACCTCCACTCGAATACTAGGATCAACACCCTGCATAAAGCAAGGCATGAAGTTAAATTCGAGAACTTCCAAGTACAGCCATTAAATGAAATAATTCAGTAAAGGTCCTTTTCAGAGAGAGAGATAATAAAAATGGTAACTTGAAGCTATATGAAAGCACAACTCACTCCACTTCGAACTTTCTTCAAAAATTTTACACCATTGTCTCGTAGCTTTCCATCTGGAGTGAACAAACTTTTCCATTGCTGAGGTGAGAGTATATGTTTCCTTTTTCTCCGGGACCATGGGGATTTTAGGCGGCCACTGAAAATGGGCAATAGCACTAGTTATTTATTTGATAAAGGGAGGCCGAGTTAACATGATCAAGTGAGTCCCTGCTACCCCATGTCACAAGATGATTTAAGAATTACATTTGGCAGCATACATTTAAGACTTACTAATTATCACTGTTTACATATCACCGAAAATAAAGTTCTACGGTGAAAAGCAAAACAGACATGCATCATCAAGTTCCAGCTCCAATGCTCCATAATAGTTTTACAGACTACCAGATGAAATTTGAACAAACTTGCTAAATTAAGAACCATGACAAGAACTCAATCAAATTCCACGACTGTATAAAGTTTACAACAAAAAGGAGATCCTTATAATGCATTAATACTAGCAACAGCAGATAAGATGTTGTTCTTTCAAACAGCAGATTATAAGTATACAAGTAGAAGATAGTTTTATACATATAATTTCAAAATTCTTGACTACATGTTAGGGAAACAACTAGACATTTAAATCATGAAACATAAACAATACTCAAACTTTCAATCTAGAGTTGGGATATTTTGAATTGATATGAAAAGGTGGATATTTATCGCCACATACTAAATCTCCCATAAATAATGACTTGGAATAAAAATTATGATCCTCTATCTTGTTCAAGGAAGCTTCAGAGGAAACTGAAGGTTGGGCTAAACTAAAAAAGTAAATCTAATGACTCATTCTCTAAAGATCTAAAATTTGCTAATTTCATAAGTTCACATTACAAGAGAACTTGAACAGATTAAACTTTAATTTCGCGAGATCCAATAAGGGAAAGAATGGGTCTTCTCATTAATCATGTACTAAAAAGTCTACACTATATGATCTTTCAAAGTATAAGGTCCATCTTTGACTGACTATAAAAAAAATGATTTCACAAAGGCGAAGTCAAATCAATATTACTCTTCGATTGTTCAATCAGTTCTTAACATCTAAACTAACTGAAGCGTACACCTATGGCTACAAGCAACACTACAAAGTGGACGGTTTGGAGGCGCTGCATAGAACTCAGAGAGTCTGGAAGTGATATGAGATTGAAAGGAAGCTCATGTTTTGGAAGTAAAAACACAAGATCTGAACTTAAGATTAGAAAGCAAAAAGAAAAAGCAAGTATGAAACAACTTTAGAGAGATGAATTTATAGAGAGAGAGAAAGAAAAGACTCACCGATCAGAAGATGAAGAAGAACAAGAGGCTGGTGAGGAGTTGGAGGAAGCTACTATGTACAGAACCGATCTCAAAAGAATCCACGACGAAGACGGTGGAGACGACGACGTATTTGAGGATGACGACGGTGGCGAAGATTTTGACGAAGTCTGACTTCGCCTTAGAGCTTTCATCTATACACACTTTCTCACACCTAAAAATACTTTCCAGATTCTTTTCCTACCTAATTAAATTACTCTCGCTAGGGTTACAACACCGGAATCAGAAATACAGATTTCTTCGCTTGTGTTTGTTTGTTTGTTTTTTCTTTACCTAGTAGTGTAAAGCACGGCGGCGGCTAACGCGAGGCCAGCAAACGCCGTGAAGGCGAGGGTCACTCCGCCGTTGGCCGCCGCATCCCTCCAGAGTCCCCCGCCGTCACCTCCGACAAACGCCGCCCTGCTCAGCTCGCTGATCCTACTTCCGATGGCTTCGACCGCGGCAGCACTGCCGGCAAGCATGGGTGGTGCCTGGAATGACGAATTTGCCCTTGGGAAGAAGCAACACGCCTCGTTGATTATCCAGCATCAACCAACTGAACACGAAGCAACTGCTTTAATGTTTCTCTTCCTCCCCTTTTTCACTTTGCTTTCCTTTTTTCACTTTCTTGCTTCGCCTATTTATTGGTTTTTTCCTTTTCCTTTTCCTCTTTATTTTTTTTTTATATTTAGATTAGATTTTCTTCCTTTTTTGAATTCTCTCACACACAGTCGCACACAGAGATCTATTAACCAACGATTTATCTACTCCTCATACACGCTTTTCCCTTTTCGATTTGCGACGAATGCATTCATACTAAAACGACGCCGCGTAGAAGCGTGTTGTGAGTCTTGCGACGAAGTGTGTATGAAACGGTGGGAATATTTAATAATTTCTCACTTATTTACCGAATCAGTAGAAAATATGATTCGATTTTATTTCTTTTACTGTTACGTATTAAACTAAAATCAATAACTGAAAAAATCAGAGGATTTTGTATTCCTGTATTAATTAACCTTGACTTCTAATTATCATGATCGATATTAGAAATATCTTATTATTATAATTTATGCAGTATCTCTTTGGATATTTGGAAATTTGAATAAACCATTATTGTATTTTATTTTGAGCAAATTAAATATACCATTATCACCCACATAGTAATGGCTAGTACTCCCTCCATCCCGCTAAAAGCGGCCACAAGGGAATCGATATGGAGAATAAGAAACTAAAGTGTTAGTGTGTGAATAAAGCAGGATTGATGTATTTTAAAGGTAAAAACTTTTCCTTTTTAGGAAAGTGGCCACGTTTAGTGGGACGGTCCAAAAATGAAACATGACCACTTTTAGCGGGACGAAAGGAGTAATATAATATGGTAGAATAAACATTTCATATTCTTTATAATTCAAAAAATTAAATAGTATTAGCTCTGTCTCATTTCATTTGTCTCATTTCATTATAATAATAGACTTATTTGAATCTAAAATGGTACAATTGTGATGGAATAGAAGTAATACATTCTTTCGTTTAAATAGTACGCCACATAATGGCATGCTTCACAAGTTATTCCTTGTTCACACCACAAGTCAGCAACCACAAATTTAATGAGTTTTAATCTTCACATTGTTATGAGTAATTATTAATTAGTGAATGAATGCAGATAAATTCACTAATTTTTTATATATATACGTGTTTAAATTAAAAGAATTTCCAAATTTGCAGGATATGAACAAAATTTAATTAAAATTTATTTAGTATAAATCATCTCATGTTAATTACCATACACTCATAAACGATGGTCATAAACCATTGACTAAATTGTATACTTTATGGGACAAAATGATTTGGAAAATTTTGCAAATGTTTCGACACAATCAATTGATAACGTGACATTGACTCAAGCGATGATAAGTGATACGAGGATCCATAGATGATTACATTTAGAAACAACCCTTAACCCTTATCTATAATTACATATTAGTGGGATTTTAAGAGCTTTTAAAATACTAATTAATTTGTTGTAACTTTGAGAAAATAAAGAAGTGACAACAAAATACATCTTAACTGAGTATTTGGTAATATGTTTTATCTTCAAGTTATAAGTTATAAAGCATAACAATTTGACAAGTGATGATAACATTACATCAAATTTCAAAATATTAAGCCAAAGACACAACTAACGGCATTTGAATGATGCACTTTAACAACTTCATAAATGTACTTTAGTTTAAGCAAATGTCGTAGATAATTAATAGTATACGTATAGTTTGCAGGGGCGGACACGGAGTGCTAGGGTTAGTTGAAGTATTATCGCCGAAAATTTTAATTTCTTTTTAACTTTTGTCGTCGACAAATTTTAACTCTTCGTTGTGTCACAAAATAACCCATGACATTATAGTCACTTAATAATTAGTCGCGCGATCATTTCGCCGGTTAATAGTTTGTAACTGTGTAAAATTTACATAAATATACAATTATATAAGCGAGATGTTAAAAAAATAATTGATGTGGTGGCGGGCCACCATTCAAATAACAAATATAGTGGAGTACTGGTAAAGTAAAAATTATACGTATGCCGCTAATACTTTATTGTATGTATATTGTTCATCTTTAAAATATTATGTACTTATCTTGGTAATCTTATATATATTACTCCATCTCAAAAGTTATTATAACTAAATATTGGTATCCGAACCAAAAGCAAATGTGTTTAATGAAGTGTGACGGAGCGGTATATAAAAATGTGAAATTGTGTGAATTTTTCAAGCACAATTTTTGAACTGCATTTTTAATAATTAAATCAAATCAAATCGATAAAAAAAAGTGTGTCTAAATTATTTTATGATTGATTGGTTTGGTGTTTTATGGACTGAATTATCAGTATAGTTTGGGATAGAGAATAAAAGTACAATGAAATCAAATTAAACCAATAATTGATAGATTATATATTAAATTTTGTATCATTATTTATCTCGACACACTTCACGTTGCTAGTTCCATTTGTACTAACCTCGTCATCTCCTTTAAAAAATGTCTGATACCACAAACAAATATATGTGTATATATAGTGATTTTACATAATCATTTTAAATTATTGGTGACTTGTCCAAAATATCCCTCTATTCAATTCTATTTATATAGAATTGACCATCAAAAGTTATTAGAACAAATCAACCTTATGCATCACACTAATAATAATAAATAATTTTTAAAGACCAACGAACTTGATCTATATACGTCTCTATTTTACCAGTAATACTTCTTAGATGCAAATCGTGCAATGATCTATTATGAGCAAAAATTGAACTAAATCGATAAAGGTTTTGGCTTGTCGTTGGATGGGTTTAAACAATATCTAATGTTTGATTTAAACAAATGACTGATTTTTGTTATAATATATAATTAACACACTATAACTTATAATAAATATATAAAATAAAATAAGATAATTAATTTAAACCTATAATACAATATCTAGTTACATAATAATCATAAATTTCAAATACATAAAAAATGTATGGAACTGAAGTATACAACCAAAAGTAAATTAAACAAAACACTAATTTTTAGTGCACAATACAATAAATTTATTACTATTAAAAATATGGAAAGTATTTAATTGGAATGAATTCATTCATCCACCAATTTTTATTCATTTTTTCATTTTTATATGTCCACGAATTTATTCTCCAGTTCATTTTTTCCATTTTGTATAAGTAGATTTCTGCATTTTAATATAATTCATTAAGCGAGACACAAATTTCACTCTATTCATAATTTATTTAAAGTCAAATTATTTTTTTAATGCCTCTCAAAGTTAAGTTGCATAGTAAACTTGTGGGCAGATGGAGTAATAAATATAGGCCGAATAATTGTTACATACGGTAGTTGTGAAAATTTGAAGAAACATCTACACACATTATAAAGTTTGGGTATTAGATATTTATACAGTAACATTTAAAATAGGTTGGTAGATAACTTAAATATCATGACCTATCAACTTATATCGATCGATCTAGTACATCATGACTCTATATGTTTAATCAACCCAGAATATCACCAATTTAGTAGGGCTACAAATTTAATATAGACTGCAATATTATAGGTGGACTTTAATAGACACCAAATGTGAAATACAAAATTACATATCATTGAACAATTCTCAATTTATAGAGTACTTTATCCCTAAGTAAGATAAAGAAAAATTATGGGTTTGAGGAGTTGCAATACCTTGTCTGCACTTCATGTCTTTATTGGTAAGAAAAAGAAAAAAGTTTGTTTGAGCTAATTAAATTTAATGGATGGATGGACCATAATTGATATCATTAATTATGAATTATGCAATGTGGCCAAACAACATGAATGATGATAATTATGTGGTGGATCACAAGCTTAAAAAGCTCATAAAATGTGGGGATAGTTTAGGCTGTCATGAGCATAATTGTGACATTGCATCATTCCTAATTGAAAATCATTAATATAATAGACCTCAAAATCTCCCTACATAAATATTAATCATAAATATTTTGGAGCAGAGAAATCCAAGCGCACCCATACTGACTAGGACTGTAAACGAGCCGATCCAAATATATTAAAATGTACGATATTGACTTGACGTATAATTGTTGAGTTTGAGTTTGGTTTAAGTTCGACTCTGGAAACTCAATAACATTATTATGAGTTGTAAATGAGTCATTTGCTAATATTATATGTTTGAAATTTTTTGATATAAGCTGAGTGAGAAAAAAATTTCACTTAAATTTATAATATAAATTAAAAATATATTTTTTAAAATGTAGAATCCGAATTGTCCATAGTAATAATATTTATTTTTTACTTATAATGTAATTTTTTAATTTAAAAAAAAAATATATTTTAATTATATATTAATAAGATATATATTATCATGAAGAGGCTTTACGTGTTAATAAAAGAAGAAATCGGGCGTGCTTGTTTTGGTATAGCAATAGTGAGATTAATTTCTAAATTATATAATTTAATATTAATATAATCTATTTTTTCTTTTTAAGAAAATGTGTGCTAGCCTAGCATTAGAAAATTTGAGTTCAAATTCTCAGTCATGCGAATTTATAGATTACATTTAATTCAATTAAAAAAAATATACCGAACAACTTAAGATTTATCAAACGGCGTCGTACGAGCGTGGAAGAAAACCAAAACCCTAAATGGATCTTGATATATAAACGCAGCAGCAGTTGCCTCGCAACGAATTTTTATTGGAGAGCGCCGAACAAGATAAGGGAAAATGCAGATTTTCGTTAAGACTCTCACTGGGAAGACCATCACGCTCGAGGTCGAATCGAGCGACACCATCGACAACGTAAAGGCTAAGATTCAGGATAAGGAAGGTACTTCATTATTCTTCCTTTTTTTTTTTATTACAATTTGATCGAGTTTTTGTTGTTTTTTCGATGTTAGTTTGGAAAAACGGCGGAAAGTTATTGAAAGTTGATGTTTAATTATGTATAGGAATTCCTCCGGACCAGCAGCGTCTGATTTTCGCCGGAAAGCAGCTTGAAGATGGCCGAACTCTAGCGGATTACAACATCCAGAAAGGTATTTTTTTCTACCTCTTGAGGTTTGGTTCGCGTTACTTTCTAATATTCTGACTAGCTAATGATGAATAATTCTGTAGAGTCGACTCTGCATTTGGTGTTGAGGCTTCGGGGTGGTATCATCGAGCCTTCGCTTATGGCGTTGGCTAGGAAATACAACCAGGAAAAGATGATCTGCCGCAAGTAAGCTCCCTCATTTGGTTTAATTGCTCGCTATTCATCAATTGTCGTTTGTCATTTGTTTAATCCCACTGCTGTAGATGTCTATATACTATTATGTAGTGTAGATTTGTATTCATACATTAATCGTGTGACTCGTGTCTATAGATAGCTTGCAAATTATGGATGGAATATGTTTTGAATTCGTCACTCACATGAATCAAAGTAGCTTTTGAATGTTTAATTAACTGACTGATGCTTCGATGCTTGGCATGTCTGATAAGAGATTCTGAGTTGAATAGCAATTATAGTATATTAACGGATGTTATTTCGTTCAAGGAATTTGACATTATATCTCTGAATATCTTGTAGATGCTATGCTCGTCTGCACCCTCGTGCTGTCAACTGCCGCAAGAAGAAGTGTGGACACAGCAATCAGGTGTGTAGTATGGAGCATACTTGGCTGTGTTTATGCTGGTTGTTGAAACTGGTTGTTTATATTCATGTCTTTTAATTTCTTTGTGCAGTTGAGGCCAAAGAAGAAGATCAAGTAGACTGCTGGCTGGATTGTTTTGTTGCCATTTCCCCCCTTTTACATTACTAATTATTGCCAATGAAACTTGATAGTGTTTATCCTTTTCTGTTAGAATCTTTGCCGTTCATTGATTTGCAGTTTTTTGTGTTAATTTTTTTAGTTTTTGTCAATCAAAATTGAAGTGTTTCAATATTCCATGCTGCTTCAATACGTTATTTGATAATGGTTTATGCCAATAGTAAGGTGCTGTTTTTGTTTTATTGAATCTTGAAGTGTTCTCGTTTTTAAAGGGCATCAACTTTTCCCCTTCTAATTTTTGCAGTGTTGGAAATACACTGTTCTTCATTATGTTTTGGTAGTAAGAAGAAAAGTCTATTAACAGAATTATTTGTAGGAATAAAGAATAAAAGTCTATTAACGGAACTTCAGAATTATTTGTAGGAAGAAAGAAGAAACGAGATCGATCGATTACTAACCAATGTAGTAAGATAGGTTGCCCTATGAATACATAATTGCTGCATCGCATTGAATATAATCGCCCAAAATTCATCAACTTAAGCAAGCTAACAACAGCAACAAGGTAATTTTAGCCCTATTCTTCTTCCTTTTTTACCTCCCCTTAAATATAAAACATTAAGGGCTTGTTTGGTAGCCAAGATAAGATATAGCATGATAAGATTAAATTTGTATGATGTAAAGGATTATTTTAATCTCACCCCTTCCTTATGATTAAAATATAGGGGGAAATTGTAATTTTGGCACGGGCCTAGTGTTTAATAGTGGGCCGACGTATTAATCACATTTGCTACCAAACATATGATTTTGTAAGATAATTTAATCTAATCTTATCATATGTTATCTACCAACAAGGCCTAAGGCTATGTTTGGTATCATGACACAATAAAATTGTCATGAATGGGTGATGTTATTCAATCCAAACCCTTGCTTCAATACATTTAATGTATGATGAAATTTTCCAGTTATCAATAGCCCTGAGAAGGGAAGGGCAAATTTTTGGAGTGAGAATCTTCGTAGTCACCTCATCACCTTCTCCATCGCTCATATTTCTAGCATCGAACTTTTTCTTCACCATCCTCAATGGTTATCCAAGAAATACTCAGATGGTTCTGCAGCTATACTCGACATGTTTCTTTGATGTTCAACACCACAAAATTCAAGAAATGATTCAATTTTTAGAATAGTGAGGGAATGAGAAGTGGCGGGGTTAGTAAACTAGTAATGTGAGAAGAATTTGTCTGCTGTGATTGGTTTGGTTTGTATGATAAGATTGATATGATATATAAGATTATTACATTTAAATATCTACCTCCTTATCCATAATCTTCTCTCTTTTTATGGATTTAATTCATTTTTATGCCCTTATGGATAAGAATATATAGCTTTAAATGTGATGATCCTATCAATCCTATCAATCAAACCAAATCACCCTTGTAGATTCAATTAATCCCAGAGTTGGAACTGGATAATTAGGCTGAGTACCATAGTAAATAGAACCAGTTTTGAAGTTATACCAAACAATAAGATGATACATGATTATTAGTACTATCTTCATATCCAAATAGCACAAGTTTCAAAAACTTGTTCAATTAGGTCAAAATTTACGATATTCATGATAATAATAATAATAGAAATAAAAACACAACTATACTATGTGCAGACAAATAGATCTAGTCGTTGTAAACAGTTCTTTCTCTACATAACCACTTTCTCATGCCACAAAATCTTTGTTCAAAAATATTAACCAATTTATCGTTAGACTAAGACATTATTAATTATGTGGTTTGTAATAAAAAACTTAATATCATAAACAAGTATTAGATGATTCACTAAATAAATAACGCAATTTAATATACAAATAGCAAGATGTAAATTTCCAATTATTTATCTTTTATATTGTACAAATGTGACATATATTAACAATTTTCTTTTAACATTTCGTCTCTATATTCTTTGCGGGAAAATCCAGCATCCATTTTAGGCCTCATTTTATTGGGCCCCACAAACCACATTTGTGAACTTAACGATCTTCGTCGATTCTCTTCCAATAAAAAGAATAAAAAAACAAATAAACTTCGTGCATTTCTCTAAGTTTTGATGCGATTACTTCTATGGTTAACAAAATTATAAAAATTTAAAATTTAAAATTGAATTTTAATTTGATTCCATTATTTCAATTTTGACTGATCTTTTTTCTTCAAACGCTAAAAACGATTTTTTCCTTCATTTTATTAAATGGAACAATTTATTAAAGCAATTTTTATTATTTATTGGAATTTAAAGACCGTGAATGAAGTCGTAAAAAAAACGGCGTTTTCAAAAACACTAATCTTTTTGTCCTGTCCCAATCTCGATCGGGACTTCGGGATTTACGAGTCTTAAAATTGAAAAATTTCAAGTCTCGGTCCTGGTTCCAAATAAAAATTGTCTCAAATGGTCTCAAACATGACCAAAATTTTTTCGAATTTAAAAATTAATTTTGGAAAATCAAAAGTCCTGATCGGAACTTTATAGCCTCAAAATGTTATAATTTTTCAATCCCGAACCAGGTCCCAATCCCGAATCTTGTCGGGAGTTCATAAAAGATTAAAAAAGTCTCAGGTTCTGATCCCAAATTTTCACCCCTATATCCAACCCATACATATATATTGGAAAAGACACTAATTTGATAATTTATATAAAAAAGGAAGAAATAAAATCATGAAATCAATATCTATGCATGTGAGAGGCTACCACTAATAAGAGAAGATGATATGGCAAAAGCTGGATCATATCATATGAGTCCAATAGTGGTATCCATCCATCAAGGACAAAGTTGGAATATTTTCCTTCATCACTATTCACTAACCATTTCCTTTTCTTAAGGTTGCAGTGTCTCCAAATTGGGTTTATATGTCAACTTTGAGTTCCCACTTTTGTCGCTATTTTCAAATTTCAATCAACCTAAATCTTTCAAATATGTCAATTGATTTTCATTCTATCATTTCTATTAAATATATATGTATATTTCTTGGATATATATATAAATTATTTTTTAAAAATATTTATAATATACTTTCTTTCTTTGTATTAAATTAATTAGAGTTCACTACCTGCTGCCTACTGGAACATTCTGTATAGGTAAAAATTTAATGTAGACGACCATTCCATTATGTTAATTTGATATGGTAAAGTAGTTTCATATTATCACATGAATTTTAGGTGATCCCCACTTTACCTCATATCTGAATATAAATTTCAAAATATATATATATATATATATATTAAAAAAACCAAGTCTGGAGTCTTATTCACTCGTACACCTTATCACGAATAAAATTTAAAGTTTGTATAAATCAAAATAAAAAAAAGAAGAAAATAATGAGGAGAGGAGGAAACATATACTTCGTCCATCCCATTTCATTAAACCTATTTAATTATAATGTTACACTTAATTAAATATAAAATAGGTCTAATGAAACAGGACAAGTATGTGAAGTGACCAATCTAGTCATTTACACACACATGCACATATATAATGTATCTGAACAGTATAACAAATATTGAGCTAACTACCATATAACGTCGTTATACATATTACTACTTTATAGTAAATGTTTACAAAATATGAGATGACGTGTCATTAGTAATAAAGTATCATAAGTCGTGAAATGATAATATATTTTTCCGGTCTTGATTTATTATATATATATGTGTATGTATACGTCACATTTAGGAAACAAAAGAATAAATATAGTACAAGAAAAGGAAGAGTTATAATAGTGTTTTCTAACCTAACACAATATAGATTTTCATTTTCTTGGTTTGTTGAAAGAGTAATGGAATTAAATGCCTTTGTACTTGGATTTGGTACTTGAATTGTTGTTGATGTACACATTTATTTATATAATTTACCTATCTTTAGTGAAACTTTACAAGTCATCGAAACTTTGTGCAAAACGCACGTCAACATCCAATCTAATCCAAACCTAATTAATCAACTTTATACTCCATAGGCCCCAAGTAATTTTACTTGTTTGGTTGAGTACGAATATTATGTTAATAAGCTAATTGTTTAATAATTAAAATAAATAGATAAAATAATTTATGTGTATTAAATGTCATATTATGTAATAAATATTGTAATTTACATAATCTACGGTTGTAGTTCTTTATCTTCTAGAGATATCGCGAAATCACACATGTTGGCCGTTGAAAAGTGAGCAAAAATAAACGGCCGTGATTGATTGCCTTCATTTCCTCTTTTAATGGAAGTGCGGCCCAGATTAGAAATTAGAATAATTAGATTAGATTTCCTACAAAAGCCAAAGTGAATTTAGTACCACTATGGATTAGAGATTAATCTTAAAAAAAAAAAAAAAAGTATGAAAGCTCCAAAATATTAGGAGATCATGTCTCTTCTACAAAATTCAAATGTAATTGCAAGTAGCTTAGTCTTGATTTCACATATCGGAACCTGCAAAATAAGACCAGAGAGCGGTTAGAGTTTTCAGGGGACACTCCGACGCTCAAGTTAATGTTTTGTAGATTGGAGAATAGTTTATACGTTATGTGTTGCAAACGTATGAAGTAGAGAATGATGTAGCTAACGTTAAGAAAAAAAATGAATGAGATATATATAATATGTGATATAAAGGGCAAGAATGTAATATTACCATAATAACAACATTTGATTCATAGTACAAGTTGTTAGAAATCCTCTTCAATCACACAACTCCACGTCATTAAGGGACCACATAAAGATTATAGTCCCTTTCATTTTAAGTAACCACTTTTTAATACATATGGGGGACAAAACCTGACATGTGTCAGTCCCCTGTTCACAATATAATTCTCGTTCAAACAGAGCTCCAGACCCGTAGAGTAGTCAGACCCTCTCATCGTGTCTTATATAATCATCTGGTAAAGGAACTTAAGTGCTTTAGTTGAGATCTGTTATCCAGAACTGGTCCTCTCTTGATAAAGCATAACAATTATTCCAAAATGATTTTTCTTTTTTTGGTAATTATAATAATGGAATAATGTCAGTCAAATTTATGTGAGGTATATATATACATTGTATGATACGATTAATGTAGCTTGAAAGGAATATTAAGGTTCTATCAAGTAAGTAGTATACACGAAAATAACAATGTATGTAATAAACTAATTGTGCATTATAATTTCCATAAAGAAAAAACTAATTGTGCATAACTAAAAATAGTAATCAAATCACTATATACTTTAAAAATTATCTGATTTTTTTTTAATTATATACTTTAAAATTGAATTTATAAACCCTAAAATCAATTAAAACTGACATTAAATGTAAAAAAAATTGTATAATATATTTGGATGAGATGAATCATAATTCTAAAGAAAAAATAAAAATAAAAAGTAAAAAATAAAATTTAATCAACACATTTAGTGCGAAACACAAAAACGAGACATCGAATTTCATTTAAAAACCATCAAACAAGTGTCAAATAGAAGTCAGAAAAAACATATCAAATTAGTTTCATGATTAGTTTAATCCCAACTTATCCACCTTTACTCAGTAGAATACGAGAGTGTTTGATTATCTATTATTAGCATTAGTGTGTTTTCCGATGTTAATTTGACTGATAATTAGTCGAGACTAATACAACATGACATAGTTTTGAGATTAATCGTTAGTTCTATCCATCCAACCAGGGACTCGGTGCAAGCTCATAATTTTCAGTTATATATATATAATTTTAAGTTTTCAATATAATATTAGTCCAATCCAAAAATTTTGTACATGTATAAAATATAATGTTTTGAAAATTTTATTTTTTAACCCACCCAAATATAAATCCTTAATTCGCCCCCACATCCAATCAACATTTTATAATAATTAATATAAAATTAAATCACGAATAATGCGATATATAATAATATTAGAAATCAAGTCTGACTTTTAGAATTAATTAGCAATAAATCACAGGTTGAAACGTCCTCTTTCACACAAACTAAAATGTTTTTGCCTGGGACAAACTACAAGGTGGTCCTAATTATGTTTTCCACCATTTTCTACAATAAATATTAGTATCTTCTCATGACGTTAACTAATATTAGTATACTAAGTCCAAATGAATAAACTCCAAAATTAATAAAGCAAAAAAAAAAAAAAAAAAAAAAAAAAAAAAAAAAGAGAAGTGATCTTTAGCTTTGTTAAATGGACAACATATATATATATATATATATATATACCTCAAATATAGTTTATATGGCTTTGATAATTTTCACATGTAATCAAAACTTGTGGTAGCCTCAATCCCATTATATTATTCAATCTCCAAGTTGGGTAGGAAAATATTTCAAAATTAAAAACCACAAATTATAGGAATCAATTTATGGAGTTTAAGAAGTTTTATAAATTTAGGTAATGGGAGAATATTTACTTTCCATGTGTACAATTCGATTTGAGAAATTACTCATTCTGTATTAAGATAATATTCTAATAGAATCCACTGCAAAAATAGAAGATGGAGTAAAAATTGAATACTTTTTAATCACACAAATTTTCCTTTTATATTCAACAAAGTTTGAAAGTCTTAAATTAGAGGATATTAATTTACTTTAATTATCATAATTCATATTAATCTGCCGTTGAGATGTACATTTAGATAACGTTAACCTATAATTGTTTGACTTCTAATAGCATAAAATAATTCGTTAAATAAAGGGCAAATTGAGTCCGAAATTCCCAATATACCCCTCCCAGCGCAGAACTCTTCTTCTTCAAATTGTTCCCACAGAGAGAGAGAGAGAGAGAGAGAGAGAGAGAGAGAGAGCGTGGCGTATAAACTAAGAAATCCAAAACCAGAAACAAACCCTACAAATTCTAGACGCATATAGATACACAATATCCCTCTCTCTCTATATAAGCTAAACTCAACCTTCAAAATTTGGCCTGCAAATCTCTCTTTGGAACGAAAACTCGATTGAATTCATATGCGAATTTGCAGTAATCAAATATCATGAGCAATATCCCTAGATCTCTCACCGATTCCGCTCTCACCATTTTCAAACTCGCCATCTCGGCATCGGATCCCTGGCCTTTCTCTCTCAACCTCTTCTAGCATCCGATCGGAGTCGGAGTTTCTCGACATCTAATTTTGTACATATATTACCAGTTTATACCGATTGATCTCGATCTCGATTTCTGTATAGCTGCGCGATCGGAAATTAATCAGATTAAATTTTGCGTACGCACATGCCGCACGTACACTTCCACCTCCACCACGGCGGTGGTGGCGCGCGGCGCGAGATTAGGAGTATTCCGAAGGGATGCTTGGCGGTGATGGTGGGGCAGGGGGCGGAGCAGCAGAGGTTCGTGATTCCGGTGATGTACGTGAACCACCCGCTTTTCACGCAGCTGCTGAAGGCGTCGGAGGAGGAGTACGGATTCGAGCAGAAAGGTCCTATCAATATCCCCTGCCACGTGGAGGAGTTCTGCCACGTCCGCGCCTTGATTGATAAGGAAACGGTGGAGCACCACCACCACCACCACCACCACCAACATCACTACCAGCAACAGCAGCACCAGTTTTTGTGCTTCAAGGCTTGATTGATGATTTTTCACGCGTTTGTTGAAATGACGGTTGGCGTTATTCTTCTGTTATGTGATTCTAAGTTTCGTGTGCTATAAATCAAAACTCTTTCTTTTTTTCTTGAATTTCTGTTGCCTTTCTTTGCTTATTCTTAATTCTTGATTGTTTTATGTTATGGAATTTCTATACTAAATTACCAATATTACTATGGGATTCATGTATCTGGTTTTCTTTTCCCTTTATTTGTAATTCTTTATTTAAATATTACTGAGATTTGGATGATTTCAAGCCTAAAATCACGTGAAAATGTAACGTGAATTATAGTAGGATTTGATTTTGTGAAGGCAATTATAATTATAATATGTATAAACTTAAGTTTACTCCCTTTACTCCCTTGTAATATTTAAGGAACAGAAACCATTTGTGCTGAAACATTTATCTTAATTTCAGTAAATTCTACATCCTCCAGAAATCTTGCTACTATGAACTATTGTATTGTTTTCCAATTTATAATTTATGTATATATGTTGTACAAAAATAATCACAATCGCGATAGCCATAACTTGTGCGTATATAATTAATTTATATATTACGTGAATTTATACTAATTTTTTGATAAAAAATTATTAATTTTATTAAATTGAATTTATTGATTGTAATATACTTTATCCGTTTTAATAATAATTATGTGCATTTTTAAATCGAAGTGAATCCTCATTAATGAAATGAAGTGAATAATTTAATATTTATTTATATAAAAGAATAAATATTATAATAATTCATATATTAATATGATTACATAATATTATCACATTTAGTTTAATTGTGTATGTTAATTATACATGACGGTTACAGGTTACCTTTAATTTTTGAGTGATACTTGCGCATGCCTTGAGCTAGTGGGAAATATTGTTCAAATAATAATTGGAGTATAAATGATGAAATGATTGTTTTCTTTTCTTTTTGAGGGAAGAAGAAAGATTAATGTTGCAAAAAATGTGGAGGGGAAGGAAATGCGATTAGTATTCGACCAATGAAATTAGGGTTGTGGGGTCCCACCACCGAATTATCTATCATTTACTCTCTCCGTCCTCGTTAAGACGTAGCTTTTTTTTTTTTTCGCCATCTTTGGAATATTTTTTTTAGTACACTTTTCTATACACATAATTTTAAAATATATATATTTATATCATTATTTTACTCCCTTCGTACTCCAATGTTTATTATATATTTTCTTGTTGGACCATCCACCAATGCTTGTTACATTTTAAACTTTCTACTTATATCATACACATATTATTTAAATAATAATAATAAGTGGGACCTAAACTCCACTAACTACACTTTTTCGTCAAAAGTCAAAATACTATTTTAAAATACGTATCGAGTCAAGATGTAACAAATATTCATGAATGAAGAGAATATTACTTTTTAACTCTTTAAAAAATATGTATCCAAAAGTAACGTCACATCTTAGTTGAAATGGAGGAAAGAGGAGCTTTTTTTTTTCTTTCAGAATATTGGTATCATTTATTGCAGTAATTAATTATTTTCAGGTGGAAGTTGATTACGAGGATTGATTGGTGTGGGTGGTTACAAATATTCCTCTCCACTTCCTACCCTTTCTAATTATTGTTTTCAATAAATTTGTTTTTTATACATATATAGGTTGTCAAGAAATGAACATTATAAAAATGTCATTTTGGCTCAAATTTTTTATACCTAAAATGAAAAATTAAATAAAAAATAAACATGTCAAATCAAAATTAAAAGTATACATGTTATTAAACGGAAGGAGTATTATATTCTTGATCATTACCTTTGATACTCCATAATTAGAAGAAAAAAAAAAATTCAAATTGATGCAATATCACTAGCCTTCTTGTATATTTTGGAAGGGACAATCATTTCATACTTGTTTCTAAATTATTAATTAGTGGCACCAAATTTGATTTACTTTTACTTTTACTTTTAATTTTGGTGATTGAACAGTTAATTGATAGCAGCAGCTCATAATTTCCTGCTTTAGTGGGCGTCTGCAACAATTCTTCTCCACTAAATGACTAAAAGAAGAAGGAAGAAAAGAGAAAGTAGAGAGTATTGATTAAAAGAGGAACCATTCATTATGATTCCATTAAACAAACATCACTTTAATTGTTTTCAAAGCTCCACATTCCAAAACTAGTGCTTATTTATTATAATCCCTAAATAAATCATCAAAATGAATCTAAATAAATGAGACAGTAATTTAGAGTACGTTTATATTTAGCACCCAAAATATATAAGAATTTATTTTCTTTTTTTTCAAGTCGGGATTATTTTTATGTTAGAAAAAGTGACGTCTTAACCGGAAAGCGCTGGTTCGAGCCCAGCTCGTGACAAGGCCCTTTGGGTCATAGAATATCTCGGCGCCTTTCATTTTCTCGTTAGACGGATGACTGTCCCATTTCTGATAAAGACATGATACAATCCACTTTGAAGCTGCTTCACTTAATGCGAGACTGGTGTTTGGAAGCTTAACTTTAGTTTTAGCTGAAAGGCTTGCTTCCTCTTATTTGGAATTAGTACACGTTAGGAGTCAAACTGTAAACTTTTATGGTTAGTTGATTTTTTAGGACAGTAAAATTGACAAATGCCAATTGCCAAATATAGATAGCAAAATTTTGAGTTCACAAATGCTGCAAAATATATTTCAATGTAAATCGGGTTAGAGCTTAGATAAATTTATACAATAATTATTTTTTCTTTGTTTTACATGGAAAAGTTTATCTTCTTGGAGGAGGCGAGCTGTTTTTTTGTTTCGACAAAATGTATTCTTTACTCTCAGAGTTTTCTTCATAATTTGGTGGTGTTACAATAGGTTTGCGAAGATATATATATATTAAGGGTATGTTTGGTATTCAAGATACGATAGTTA
This sequence comes from Leonotis leonurus, assembly GCA_026898415.1. Lineage (NCBI taxonomy): Eukaryota > Viridiplantae > Streptophyta > Magnoliopsida > Lamiales > Lamiaceae > Leonotis > Leonotis leonurus. The sequence continues at coordinate 491,069 of JAPKLX010000053.1, forward strand.
TCTTAGGATAATTATCCTAAAATGACTATCGTATCTTGGATACCAAACATAGTTTAAGTATGGAAAACCCTTCATTTGTAGAAAGCGGTTTAATCTTATCCAAATAATAATACTCTTTATTCAAGAAATGGTATATGTAAAGAGACTTTGGGTGGTTGCTTATTTAGTTGGGGTTTGAATTGTAAACAACAAACATTGTGGCATCTTTTAATAGCATACTCCCTCCGTCCCATTAAACTTATCACAATCTTCTTATTGAAATGTCCCACTAAACTTGACATATTTCTAAAATAGTAAAAATTAGTTTTTTTAAAAATGTGTAGATCCTACCACCTTTATCACTTTTACACTACTTTATACATTATTCTTAATAACTGTGTCCAAAAATTTTGTGTCATACTTATTGGGACGGAGGGATTATCATGTTTCTTGATCAACCCACTGAAGTAGGGCAGCTCTCTTAAAGAGGGATCGTTTCATTATATGTTAAACTTTCATTTCACTTAAATTTGGAGTAGCGTTCACTTCGAGCATTCAAATCTTATAAATTTATATAGCAATATACTCCTTCCTTCTCATTAAACTTGATTCTTTTTTTTCCGACACGATTATTAAGGTGAACGTATAAAGTAGTGTAACAGTTAGGGCTGTTGAAACGGGACCGGGAATTCGAGTTTCCCGATACCGAACCGGTTCCGAACCGGTACCGAGTACCGGTTCCCGGAACTTTCGGGAATTGGGATGGGAACCGGTATTCACCTTTGACTATTCTTCGATTCCTGGGAATCCGGGACCGAACCGGGAACCGAGTTTTGCTTAATTAATATTATTTAATATATATAATATATTTATAATATATGAAATTTAATAATATTATTACATTTACCCTTTCTGTTTCTGCCTTTTAATTAATATTAGTTGAAATTATTTGCTCAAAATTCAAAAATAGGAGGTTGGTGCAGGCAAAAGAAGAAAAACTGAAAATAGTTTTTTTTAAAAAAAAATTTCGGTATTTTATCGGTTTTTCGGGATCCCGGAACCGAACCGACCGGTTCCCGGGAAACCGAATCGGTCGGCCGGGACGGGAGCCGGTACCGGATTTATACTTATTTCCGGTTCGGGAAACCGGTTTTCCGGTACGGGATTCCCGTACCGAACTGATCTAACATCCCTAGTAACAGTGATAAAGGTAATAGGGTCCACATTTAGATAACTTTTATATTTAGAAATGTACCAAACTTAATGAGATGTACTAATAAGTAAAGTGTGTCAAGTTTAGTGGAGTGTAGGGAGTATATCGTTTTCTTACGCTTTAATCTTTTTTTCTCATTCATACTGCATAAGGAATAGATGCTTCTTTACACGTGGGAATGAATTAAGAGCCGTGTAAAACATAATATACCATAATTAAATGAGGGCTTTGTTTGTTCATTAAGATTAGTGAAAATCACAATTTGAAAACAGCTGCTTAATAAACGTAAAAGAAAAATAATATCTCCATTTAGTTCCCTATGGAATAAATCAAAATATGAAAACTTAGAAGAATTGGCAAAACTTTAATCGTATAGCACGTAAATAATAAGAAGAAAAATAATTCAAGTAATTTGCAAAAATTATCATCATATATATTCATATTAATGAAATGGGCCTACGGGACTTTAGCCCACTAAGGGGAATCAATAGCTCACAAATCTAATCTAATTATAAAAAATAAAGATTCCAAAGTTGGGCCAACTGAATTCATGCCAAGAATAATGTTACTCTTCTGCTGTTCATTACGACATATATTTAGCTATAGTTTATTTTAAAAAGCTTATAAGTTATCAAGGTGTTTGAATAAACGAGTTTATAAACTCTTTTAAAATGACATAGAATATTATTTATATAATTTTGTTGCAGTTTATAAGTTCATGGAAAAATAAGTTGGAGTTAAGTTAATTATTTTTTGAACTTATAAGTTCCGAGAACTTATTTTTATAATTTATAAGCTCTCAAATAACTTAATTTGTCAAACATTTTGAAAGAGTTTATAAACTCATAAACAACTTATAAGCTGTTTTAAGGAGCTTATAACCTCAGCCAAACCCCCTAATTTTTAAGAACAAAGTTACAAGTGCAATATATAATTCTAATCAAAATTCAGTAAATGGTTAATCTACAATTTATTAATAAAATAAATTGGTTATGTGTCAAATATACTATACGCAAGTGCAAATAAGTTCATCTCACTAGTATTTGTGTTTTTTTTCCGAATACTCGAGTTTAAATATTCTTATCTCAAAAGTTGCTGAAAAACGCTCACCCGCCGCAACTCCCCAACTGGCGAGATTAATATGTTTGCGAACGATGCGACATATTTTGTAGATAATATTAAATTTTTAATATTTTTTTTATTAAATATTAATTTACTTGTTTATTGATTAGAGTATAGTTTAATGTTATTCAATATAAAATAATAAAAATTATGGCAACTCGTATGCCACATTAGCCGTGTGCACTTGTACCCACCACGGGCAGTAGAGCAATCCTCTAATTGACCTTATATATATATATATATAGGGAAGATATCAAATAAAAATGATTTTGTATGAGTTAACTAAAAATAAATCTTGACTGTTTAATTATTTAGATCAATGATGTAGATTAAAAGATAATTTTAGTATATATCTTATTTAAAATATTTTATCCCTAAAAATATGAAATTTGTTATTCTTTCTAATTAGGGTTTTTTGATTAGTATATAGTTTAATTATATCTATTGGATAAAAAATATAGATGGTTCATATGTATTTTTAGTTAACACAAGCATATCTATTTTCATTATAATCATCTCATATATATATATATATATTATATCGTACTATATAATGGTACAAATCAATTGAATTAATATTGCCAACTACACACTTAAATATAATTGAAAACAAGAAAAAGATCTAAATTGTAGTGCAAGCATGAACTGTAACACAAGTTATGTTTGACTTTGTAATATAACTAACAAGTTATGCAATTAATTAATTATATATGTGCAGATGCAAATTAAATTGCTAAACTTTTCTAATATGTCACTAATAATTTATTTAGTGCAAACTTGTAAGTCAAACCCTAGTGAAATAGACGTGTCAGTGTCACATTATTATTTAGTTTATTGTTTCAGCACTTTCATCGCCATAGACTGTGACTATATATTAATTAGTTTTCATAGTAATTAAAAATAGCAGATTAATTATATTTGGTTTAGGTCTCTTTCACATTGCTTATCTACACATAGATATTAATACTGAATTATGTATGTACTGATGTGGTATTTGTTATATCCTAGGTAACTAATAATTACATTTTCAACTTATACATAAAGTTTGAAATTGAAAATATAAAAAGTCTATAATTATATAGGTCGATGAGTGTAGAAATCTTTCTATATTTAATAGTTGAACGATTTTGATGTTGTATGTACAATTTGAAGAAAGTGTTGGGACAAATTAAGTAATAGTAGGCTCTATAAAGGATTAAAGTCTGAGTCTAAAAAAAAATATGCATATTCCCTTTTTATTTTTTCACTTTACTTTCGGCTGAATAAACAAACTATAGTTATGATCGTGCATGTGTGGAAAATTTGTTACTTGACTAATTAGGTAAATATGTATTAGGGAAAAAATAAAATGGAACTAGGTGCAAATATATGTGTGTGTATATATTATAATAAAGATTTGGATCATATACAAAAACTCGTATGAAAATAAGAACTAATATGGACAACTATTAATTTATGATATACAAACTTCACTAAAATATAATACATCTGTTCTAATAAACATGACATAATTTATTATTTTAATACACTTATTTGAATATAAATTATGTGATGTTTACTAGGACGAATATAGTACTATATGCGTATGTATATATATATATATATGATATGATACTGATTTTAACTGATCAACACAATTTTTTATTTTAATTTAATAAAAATTTTAAAGTGGATATATTTACATGACAAAATCTACATAGAAGTTTTGGGTTTTTTTTATGGTAATATGTTAGATATATATTATTTTTAATTTTCTTAATATTCCATCGAGATGGTTTTGGGGGTGTGCGAGGTTGGCGACTGCAAAGGGTCCCCGAAAATATTGTTCATATATATGTGTTTATATATATAAACGCATTTGAAAAATTTTTACTCGGTAAATACAGCTCACATGTCGATGGTTATTTTATATGTTTAGGATGAGGGTTTGATCCCTCTTGAGGCACTTTTCGATTTTTGTTTAGTAAATTAGGAAACAATGAAGGGATAATTTATTTATTGAGTTAAAATTATCATATATGTTGGTCCCGAAACGAGTGAAACTGAGTGTATGGGGGGGGG
>JAPKLX010000053.1:505443-628124 GCA_026898415.1 Leonotis leonurus
TATTGGAATCTGAATCAAAACACTTATAAAATATTTCCCAACAATATAATTTAATAAAATAAAATATCTTTTTTAAACAATTTTTTTAGTTTGCACATGGCCCATTTTATGTTGGTTCCGGCCCTGATATTCCACAATATACGTATTAGGAATATTATTATATTTTAAAATGATTAATTAAGTTAATGCAAGGGACTTATATAAATTGATTTAGATTTGTATATATGTAATTACACATGCACATGCAGCGTATTACATATCTGCACATGAAATGAAGATTAGATTCCAAAAGCGTTACTGATTGCGTTCACATTAATTTAATTTTGTGCTCCTCAATATATATATATTATATATATTCACATAAACTCGAAATATACTTTTCATTGTTAGCACTTAGCACTGCCTCTCTCCTATCAAAATATCTAAACACTCAATTTTAGGTTGAATTTTATTTGATATGATTAATAAAGTTTCAACACAATTTTTTGAATTAAAGAGATAAATAAATGTTGATTGATAGAGCTATGATTGGTAATTTGGTACTGTCTTATGGTACGTACACATGTGACTGTCCTATATTTAAGATTATGTGTCAATCTCATACACAAAGATTAGTTAGTGATAAATTATATAATATATATACACTCATTATTTTTAATAGTGATGCTGATTATTTAACATCCATCATTTCCAATTTCTAAAGATACGGATACCCACAATACATAATTACATAATAAAGGTCATGTTTCTTGAAATCATAATAAAGGTTATTCGATTTTCTTGAAATCATCATCTAACTAGATAGATCTGACTTTTTGTTATTGTTGTCCTTTTGTTATGTGTTTTGGGTATTTGTCAACATAATTTGGTTTATTGTTAGGAATATTTGCCAGCCACACACATGCATGTGTCAATTTAGTGGAAATTTAATGTACTTTCACCTATATTGGATTTGTAGATGTTTGAATCGTGAAGAAATCAATGTGATGACATTTATAATTGGACAATTTATCGACATTTAAAATTGGACAATTTATTAACTTTTCCACAAGCAAATTATATTTTACTGTTTACACCTAATTTATTTTGATAAGACAGGTAGATTAAGTCGAATTTTTTTGTCATAGATCATACTCCTTGCTGCTCCCACTAAATATATCATATTTTTATCAAAATTGTAAAAACTTTTTGATCAAAACATGACATATTTAATGGGATAGAAGGAGTACTAGATATCTTATGTGCAATAAGTATCATAAGATATGAGCACCGTTCCACCATCCGCGATGAGTGCAACTTAACGTGTTTACGGAATGCCACATCGGTATACGAGTTTTATAATTTTTCATTTTTCTATTATTTTTATTTTTTTATTTTATATTGAATAATTTTAACCTATACACAAATCAATAAACCCTAGTCATAAAGTAAGAATTAATAAAAAAATAATATTTATCTACTAAATATGTCATATAACATATACATCTTCTAAATTTAGTATAGTTTATCTTGTATTTTGTGTAAATATTTTTTATTAATCAAAATATGTGTTTTAACCTTTAACCTTAATATAAATAATAGGGGCTTGGTAGTATATTAGTAGTAATATGAGGTGCAGTGAGCAAAGCAGGGAAGTGGGAGCAGATTATAAACACAATTATTACACAAATGGTGGGAACAACACACACACTATCTTCGACCACTGTGATTAATGCATTAATCAATATCAAAGCACACCAACACTAGGATAAGATTAAACACATTTTATGTAAAGATATGTAAAAATATTTTTCAATTGTTAGATAGAAGCACCCGCAATTCGTCTCCTCCACCACATTTCATCCACAGTCACTCTCTCCATCAATTCACATGTATTTCTTTATTTCTTTCTTCTTCTTCTTTACTTTTTTCTCTTAGGAAAATGACCCTCATAATGGGGTAAAATGTCAATGATAATGCTATAAAATAATCCATTCATCACTTCCTTGTCTCGTATTGCTTGTTTTTTGATGCATATTCCCTTTTCTTTTAGAACTCCAATTTCTCCATTAAAGGTGCCACTGTACTCTCTCTCTCTCTCTCCATTCGAATTTTGGGTTGCTTGTATTTCACACCATGGGGCTCGTTGACTTGGGCTCAGCTCAATTCCACCATGGGTTCTCTCCCACCACCACCCTTAGCGTTGTTTAGATGGGAGGTCTAAATTGCAAATGTTTATTTCTGCAAACAATGTTAGAGGCAGAGAGAGGGATAGTTAAGGAGGAGATGATGAAGATGTTTTGAGGGGTGATATTTGATAAAGACTGAATTTTTTCTAGTGGGGAGAATTGAATAGTATGCAGTAGTTGTTCAAAGATGCAGTCTTTTTCTAGCTGTTGCAGTTTCTTGATTCGTAGAGTGTTGGAGGGGTTTTCTTTTAGTTGTTATGAACAGTGCAAGATTTGAAATTTTCTGGTATTTGCAGTTGTGGGACACTCGAATAATTAAAAGAAAAAGTAGGGAGCGGTGAATTACAAAAAAGAAAGGGGGGAACTGATTTTTATTTACTTATTTTTAGGTATAGTTAGGTGACAAACAATAGCAAGAAAAAGGGTTAAAAATGATAACTCCAGGTATAAATTTAGTGATGACTGTGATTGGATTTGGATTGAGTATTATGTTCATAGTGTTTGTGTGCACGAGGCTAATTTGTGCTAGAATACAATTGAGTGCTTCCCGCAGGTCTCTTGCAAGGGCTAATAGATCTGATCTTGGCAATGTAAGCATTCTTTTCTTCTCTGCTTCACTTATACTTCATCCCATATTTTTCAATTTCTTGAATTTAGTTGTGTATGTTTCATGTTTGCATCTTCTTCAATTTGAATTAGATGGTGTAGAGGGCAATCGAGAGAGGTTTCTTATACTGTTCTAGACACTTAGAAGAAAAAGGATTGATGAGACTTAAGAATTGACTTAAATTACATCTCTATATATAAAATGAAAAAGTATCGATTTCAATGTCTGTCTATGAATGGAAATCCCATTATCAACTTTGACAGCTATATCAGATGAAATGTTGCATTCAAGCGGCTTTTTGCACAAGTAGTTTTTGAAGATTTCGTCTTGTATGAGGGAATGCCATTTGCTGATTTTTAGATACTAAGGTGTTCTTTGTGCCTTATATATGCTCGTTCGGTATTAGTCTACGACTTCCCCTAGATTACAGTTATGTTAAGAGGAAGAATGTGTTTGATCACTTTGTGGTGTTGTATTAGCCTAAAATAATTTGCGAAAATCTTGTTTATACGGGTAGCTTCTCTGTCTTTCTGGGAGTCTAATTTTCTCTGTTTTCAACAGTTGGAGTGCGGTTTCCATGGTCTCGAGCCTCCAGCTCTGGCCAACTTTCCTGTGATGAAGTATAGAGAATTATGCTTGTCCTCAAAAGAAAATGATTGGTAAGTTAATAATTCGTACGAGTGGCTAAAACTTTCCCAGAAACCCGATACATTTCTATAGTCTATTCTACCCATTTGAGCTGCTTCAAAGATAATTTTTCTTGATAAGTAACTTCTAGCTTTCTCTTAACTTGATTTATTTCGTTGTCTCGTTGCAAATCATTGATTACTTACTGTCTGCAGAGTATAATATATAGTTATGTCCTATATGAGTTCACTTGACTTTTTGAAATAATGATAAAAGGCACAAGTGTAGGCAATAGAATGCAGTAGATACTGTTCTATTCAGATTTACAGTTCTGATAGATCCTAAACAATGTAGATCACCAGTATATGTAATATTGTTATTTACAGCGATCCCGTTATTATAAGTTTAGTTACTTATTAGTTATTACATTCCAATTTTGGTTTCTGCTGAATGTTAATGGAGTTTTGGTTGAGATGCAAATTTAAAGGACAACAAGGTCAAAATATGCTTTAACTGCGAAAACTCTGTATTCAAGGCCAGAAGTTCCCAATCTTAAATAAACGACGTAAGATAGATCTATCCCTTTTCTGAACCTTATTCTCTTGCTTAATTTTTCTGTGTGGAGCATTCTTACCTCATCTGTTTCTGTGAATCGGGAACTTCTAGTTTTCTCTGAGCTCGTTACCTCGTCTTAGTCCATGAATCATTGTATAAGTGTTTGTTTATAGTCTGTGAAATGTATTAAGCTGAATAATAAATTTGCTTTTGGCACGCAGATATTCATTATCATGATTATAGTTATGTAATGATCGCCAAATTTGGCCAAGTCCTATTCAGATTCATCCATACATTCTTTTTTCAGACTTTTAATCTGAATATTTGTGGAAATTGAATAGGGGTTTTTAGGTCAAGAACCAAATGATAGTAAAAGGGTTGCAGTTCTTGTTAGAGAGAACTCCTCCTTAAGTATGAAAACTTTGTTTTGAATGCTATTTTTCACTCTTGATAATTGCTGAAATTCAGATTCATTGAGTTACTGTAACTGTTTTGATGCGTTTATCGGAAAAACTTTCAGCCAGAGATGCTCGGTGTGCCTAGGTGACTACCACGAGGAGGATACACTGTGCGTGCTGCCTGTGTGCAGGCACGCATTTCACGCAATGTGCATCGGGATCTGGCTGCAGCAGCAGTCCACATGCCCAGTTTGCCGGATATCGCTGCGCGAGCTTCCCGAGAGGAAGTGGTACATGCAGCCCATGTTCAGCCAGGCGTTGCGGTCCCAGTACCGGATGCAGTCGGTGAACGCGCACTATTGCCATTGCATGGCGAACGGGAACAGGCTGTCGCGGGGGTCTAATGCAGAGGAGATCCATGAGCCTCGTTTCCCATCTGAGGGAGGGGCGGGTGGCGAAGGGAATGGTGATGAATCGGGGATTGTTCGTGAAAAGTGTCGAAAACCGGAGAGCCGGTCGAACCAGTGATGGAGCCATTTCGGGCCGTTGACGCTTGTGCTTGTTTGACTTTTGGCTTTGTGTAAATATGGACATGGTCTTGCTTTTCTGTGTTCCTATATTTTTGTTCTTTTTATTTATGGTTTTGGTTGTAGGAGGAAATTTGATTAGTTCAGTTAGAAAGCAAATCTTATGTAGCTATTGCTTGTCTTAGTTTCTTCCATTAAAGCCACTCTCTGTTTCTCTCAAAGGCTTTGGGTCAAACTTCATAGGTTTTCCTTCTATTCCATCTCTGGAATAATTGAAATTATTTTTTAAAATTAGTACTCCTTCCGTCTCGGTATTTTTCCAAATCTGTGAATGCTTTATTAACTTATGGGGATAAGAATAATGGGACAAAGGGAGCAAAATTTTTGTGTTCATAAAATTTGTGAAAAATGTTGACTTATCCATAAGTGGGGTGTATTAGAGTAATTTATTCAACTCTAAACATAAACAAAGATAAAGATAAAAGCATATATTCATATATTTATGTTTCATATTTGTGAGATTATAGTCATGATATGGCAAAAGCTATATTGAATTTAACTGAATTCTTTGTTTATGTGGTAGGGTTAAAATCAATTATTTTTTGTTTTTTTTCTCTGGTTTTCGATAAAATCTTCTCAAAAAAGTATTTTAATAATATTTTTAGTGATATTTGTAGATGTCATGCCAACCATTTCTTTTTTTATTCATATCCGTATTTTATATAGAAGTTATCATCTCTAGAGACAACAACAGTGTCTCAACTCATAATGAACTAAACTTTTGACATCCTAATATTGGATATAATTAACATGTTTTTCTCTTAGTGCTTAATTTTTATGTTAGCTACTTTCATATAATTAATTCAAAAAATATCTATCAATATAAAAATAATAAATAATGATGTTTTATTAAAAAAAATATCCCTTATAAATTGATCAATCTCATATTTCCCCATTTTTTTAGTAAAAGCATATATACATTAGATAAGAAATCTTATGTTTTACTATCATCTTGAATAATTGTCTTGAATTCAAGTTGATTTTATTTCAGTAGAAAGCCGATTAAATAATTTACAATCACAATCATTACGAATCACATCATCTATATAACATACAAAGAGAATTTCAAATATTTGATATCTTTTCTAAAATAAAATCTTAATAAATAATAAATTTCATAAAAAATAAATGAGTTGAAGTTTAGGATATTTTTATTTATATATCAATTATAACTAAATTAATATACCACTTACGAGTAGGACAGCCAATTATATATTCCAACAAGTTACATTAATCATGTACTTGATGTTTGGGATATTTATAATTAATAATTTGACTGTATGAATTATACTTTATATTGAAGTTCAATTACCGAATAATGACTTAGAGGGCAAAACTAATTCAAAGAAATTATTGATCTCAAAAAAAAAAACAGGTGCAAAACTTAAAAAACAAATAATAAAAAAGAACTATTATCATAACTGAAAGCAATAATAGAAGATTTATTACAAATAATTCCCCGCTCTTTAACTGCAATCATGATTGCAGTGCTCCACGTGGCGTGATCTTAGCCCTCAAGCTATTCTTCATGACCACAGTAAACTCGAGCTTCTCGGTAAGATCCACTTTCCCATCCGGATCCGGGTAACCCGACCACTGAAACTCCTGTACCATCCTCGCCAGCATGAGGTTAACGTGCACCGTTGCCATCCCCAGCCCGGGACAGATCCGCCGCCCGACTCCGAATGGCATCATCCTCACACCCGTCACCCCCGTTATGTCCGCCTCTTCCCGACCCGCGTAGAATCGGTCCGGGTCGAACTTGAGCGGGTCGACCCAAACTTTCGGATCCTCCCCGATCCCCGCTGAGAAGAACTCTACGTTCGCTGTCGTTGGAATGTCGTACCCGCCCAGCTTCACTGGCTCCGTTACCGCGTGCGTCAGCACGAAGTACGTCGGCGGATGCTTTCGCAGCAGCTCTTTCACCACCGCGTTCAGGTATGGCATCTTCTCCACGTCCTTTTCGTCCACCTTCTTCTCCCCCACTGTGGTGATTATCTCTTCGTAAAGCCTCGACTGTATCGCCGGATTCTCGATCAGCCGCGCCACCGCCCACTCCAGCGCGGTGGCGGTGGTGTCGGTGCCTCCGTTGAGGAACTCGGAGCAGAGCGTCACCAGCTCTGGATCCGTCGGCGCCGATTTCCTCCCCTCGATTTTGAGATCGAATAGCGTGTCGAGGTAGGCGAAGGATTGGGCGTTTTTGGATAAATTAGGGTTTCGAATCGCCTCACGCCTCTTCTCGATTAGGGGAACTAGGGTTTCGATTTGCTTCTTCCTCACCTCGTTAACTCTCCTCCTCTGCTTGGAGAAGAAGGGGCTCAGACTTGGGAGAAAATCGTCCATCCTCGGATCGAGAACGATGAGCACAGATTTCATCATGTCATCAACGGATTGGATCGTCTCCTCATCCATTTCAACTCCAAAGCACATATCCAGCAGAATGCAGAAGACGGCGAACCTCGCGTTCCTTAGCACCCAGACGGCGCCCCCGTTAGCGGCAGCCTCCGCCGCGAGGCGATCGACGAGCCTATCCATGGCTAAATCCCTAGTGCGGCGGAACTCCTTGATTCTAGCTGAGCTGAGCATGTTCTGCACCATGTTCCGGCGGAGGGAGCGCCACACGGGACCATGGTAGGCGGCATTGACGCTAAACTTATTAGCGCTGAAGATGATCCGGGTCGGATTCTCAGTAGGTCGGGTGGCGAAGATCTGGCCTTTCTCGATCAAGGCCTCGTAGGCGAGGTCGTTGCTGGCAACGACGATCATGGTGCGGGTCCCCATTCGGAGGGTGAAGATGGGGCCGTACTCTGGGAGAAGGTCGCGAATGTACTGGAAAAAAGGCTTGCCGGAGAAGGCAACCTGGAAGAGGTTTCCCACCACCGGGTAGCCCGGTGGGCCCGGCGGGAGGTTGAGCTTCTTCTTCTTGGAGGTGGAGGATAGAAGGAAAACGATGAGGAGTGGGATAATTAGGAGGGGAAGAGCAGTGAGGAAGAGAGAATTCATGGCGGCGGCGGTGGAGAATGACAGAAGTTGCAGAGAAGGCAAGGTGCATATTAATGGAGGTGAATGCATGAAATTGTAGGTGAGATGAGTTAATATGGAGGTTGAGATCCTTCAACTAACAAGTCAGCTAATTAGGGTTTAGGGTTTGATATATACATATTGATTCAGTCCTATGTATGATAAAGATTTCCATCATTCTAAATATATATGTTTCAGTACTCATGCCTCATTACTAGTGTGATGGAATTGTGAGTGATGATAGCATGCATATGCATGTGATGTGAGAGTGGGTGGTTAAAAGGAGACAGTTGTGTAATAATTTATTGTCATCAACAACTTCTCCTCCTCCATTAAATTGCATATCTAAAGTTAGCTAGAATTTCGTCCAGATTAATAGAAAAAAACAAACAAGAAAGGAAAAGGTTTTAATTATAGACGTACACTTGAGTTGTGACGATGCAATATTTGCAGAACTGGAAGGGCAACATGCAATATATTTACAAGTAAAATACAAAAATAGTGTAAAAAAGTAAAATGATGATGAATCATTCTTATAAAAAGTTATTTTTACTATTCATACATTTATAAAAACTATTTTTCACTATTTTAAAAAATAAAACTAATATTAATAAAATAATTCCAAAAAGAAATAAAAATAATTAATGGAGGAAGTTTGATAGCTAGCTAGGCGAGTGGAAATCGAACTGGAATTTGGAAATGAGATTAAAATGATGCAATAAATTATGGTAATGTAACCTGGATCGATAGTGTCAGCAGATTAATTTGAAATCCCCCACACATATATATTATATATATATTTGGATATTAGGTATGAGAAAAATAGTAATTTAGTAGTTCCAACACGATAAGCATGAATATATATATGATAGAATATCTACAAATTAACATGCATATATATATCGATCATATCCTCCACTTGGCACCTGCAGGCTACGTGTCGACTGCACGGGCATGGCAATAGCTAAACAAATGCAGCCACGTGTACGCCCATCAACCGCCATTCATGTTCTTTAAATTCCCGCCCTCTCAGCTTAATTCTCAACATCAAACCATCTCAATTGCACCATTTCTTTGAATCCAAGAGAGAGTGAAAACCATTTGGAGTGATCAAGAAAAGGAACAGGAAAATGCAGTCTGCAAAGAATATCGCAGCTTCAGCCAAGGCTGGCATGGAGAAAACCAAGGCCACTCTCCAAGAAAAGGTACTATCATTAATAATAATCCTTAATACATACCTCTCTCTCTATACACATATATTAATTTCAGAAGTGCAGGGTGAAAGGTTGACGGCGCACGACCCCTTGAAGAAGGAGATGGCGACGGAGAAGAAAGAGGCCAAGATCCACGAGGCGGAGCGCCGGAAGCTGGAAGAGCAACGCCACAACGCCGCTCTGAGCCACGGCGGAGTGTTAGGGCATACCGCCGGCGCTGTCATAGGCCACACTGGAATAGGGCACCCCACGGGAACCGGCTACACGGCGGAAGGGACGGGCGGCGGCCTCGGACACCATCATCATGGACACCATCATATATAATAATGTTACATGTATTCATTTGTAATGCAAGAATAAATGGGTTTATCGATATGATTGACGTCTATCCCAACTTTTTAATTTAATTGTATTGTAATATTGTTTGGATTCAAATATAACAAATTAAAAATCTAATTACATTTTTTAACGTATATATATTATATTGAGAATGTAGGTGTACATATATAATGTAGACATAATGTAGGTATACAGACCATATAAAATGTTATTGACATGATAAATACATCGCGCGTGATGTATTTGCATGTAATGAAGTTGTCGCCAAAATAATTAGTGTTCTAAATTTCGAAGGGCGAATTGCTATGTCCTGATCACTCACACCCTTTTCCTCTTCTAATCTGTCCTAACTTCCAAGCATCAACTTTTCTGAGCGATTTTTATAAATATATTTCTCGAACAAGGATTGATTGCCCCAGAATATAATAACTACAAGTCCACAATGTGCTTACTTTATGACTCATTTTTGAAAACATGTTTAATAAATTACTTTGCAATAAATGTTTCATTCAGACCGCATAGCGCAGTGGATTAGCGCGTTTGACTTCGGATCAAAAGGTCGTGGGTTCGACTCCCACTGTGGTCGACTTGTTATTTTGCTTTTTTACACAATTTAATAGAAGAAATTCGTATCGCATTATTTCCAACAATTTTATTTTCAATTCTATTTTAAACGACTCAAAATCATCCATCCAATATTGTAATTTTAGGACCTTTTTGTTTAATTATTATCTGATGTCCGATATAAGTATGCAATTCAAGTGGAAACGAGTAATCTGTGATTTATTCTGCATAAAAATAATGTTACAATATTTTTTAGAAAAGTACACATTGATGGTATCTTACTTTAACTTATTGAACCAGAGAAAATTGTGTGGCAGATTCATTCATTCCTATCTGTAAAACTACATTTATTCTTCTACTGCTCTTCCTCTTTACGACTGACTGAACCATTCAGAAGAGGCTCACTCACTTTGTGAGCTCAAATTATGAATACAATGGACACCTATGAAAACAATTTGCAGCAGTCCCTATCAGTCCATTAAATTAACCGATCAAAGAATAGGTTACCGGCGCCTTGTAGGAGAGATGATGAATGTTGAAAGAATTGTTAGCACGTCTACTGTTATCCTACTTTTGTAGCTTCCTCACTTCTCTGTGAGGGCATGATGTGCTCATTACCTTTCACCATTACCTTCTGCCTTACTCTATTTTCCCTCATTTCGCTTCGCCATAGCTTTACTCGCTGGGAAATGCAGTCTGGCCCTTAGAGGACGTGGTGCTCGGCTTTTCTGGTCGAATCCTCTCACACATACTAATCCTGCAATGTATTTTAGGGTTTATGATTGTGAGAAATTTGAATTATGAGTATGAGTGGATTTACTATGAGATTTGATACCTTTCCAGAAGCAGAACTGGATGTCTTCAGTTGACAAGCCTGAGAAGAACGAACCAGTTGTATTTTAGTCACTTGTATACATTTATTTATTAAGTGTATGAGCTAATAGAACTTTCATCTACCTTTGAAAATTGATGTGACGGATGTCCCGAAGAAGACGGTCCTTTTTGGGAGGTTCCATATCAGACTTCTTGGCACATCTATAGGGTTCAAACTGGATTCATGGTCGGCGAATACCTACATAAGAGGAATATGTCATGCATCTTTTTATGCTGGTTATCAAGTGGAGTAACATTTTCTTTCTTTAACTTTTCAAGAAAATCCAATTGGCAGATGTTGAGGATATAAGTATCTTGTTACCTCATTGACTTGGAAATAAGTGCCGTTGAGAGGGAAACTCCCTCTCATTGCTGTTCGGCAAGGTATCTACAAGGAGGTTTCTGATTCAGCAATCACAAAACATGAAGTGGGAACAAAAATTGGATACCTAACTTTTGTTCTTACCAGAATTGTGCCTCTTACTGTTTGAGACTGTGCTTCCCTTGTGCTGTTGCATGAAAAACAAGCCTCGTTGTTGCACAGACCGCCTCCGACAGCAGAGCTGCATTGACTTTCTGGAGGTTGAATAGAATCTGCTGTCTCACCTGATTAAGATGTTTCGAACATATTTAGCTAAACACAATCAAACAATTTGGTATGTCTCTTCAATATTACTATGCCTTTAGCATTTAAGGCTTCATTTCATTTTTTATGTGTGTCGTATTGGTCACAGTAGATGGTTTGATCAATGGAGTTAGTGCTAAGTTTCTTTTAACTAGAGGCTCTTAAACTCAGTGAAAACTCTTGCATCTTGTTACTATCATGGAAATGAATGCTGATTCATGGGTGTTTTAGATCATATCAAGTGATTTTAAATAATATAACCTACCTGGAGTCCATATTGCCAGAAGGTATGGACTTGGATCGTCGGGTTCTCGCCTATCCATCTAAACATGTCAAATGTAGGTCAATGAAAATCCTGTTGGTGTATAACACAGAACTAAGAAGTTAGATGAGATGAGCCACAACTAACCCCTTTGAGTAGAGGATGTGAATCTGGAAGTTCGTAGCTGCAGCAATATAAAAGTCATGAGCTAGGATTTAATTTCCTGAAACTTCTAGGTTTTAACATTTAGTAATAAGCTTACACTCGGTGCTCCGTGCGCAGTCGACTAACATGCTTTAGCTTAGGTGCTGGTAAGGAGGCAAGTCCTGGATTCAAGGCAACTAGGGCTTTCGACATGTCACCTTCTCCAATTACAATCTGCTCCTGAATAAAGCTCTGTAGGTTTGTGGTGAATTCTTCAATGTTGAGCTTTATGACTGGGATTTCTTCTGGATCCTCATAAAATGCATCCTCAATATCTCTTTCTTCCAATTCTATGGGTGGCTCTGGGGTTGTAGGTTCCTCAATTAATGGCTCGCAATCCCTTGACGGCCTCACTTGTTGATCCATGGTATCCTCAGATGGAGGAAGCGCCATAGGCTTTATTATCACGTCAGAAGTATTATGAGCACGTTTTGGAGCAGGCGAGCTTACAACTATATGTCTATCTTGTGGTCCTGGAAGAGCAAGTCTTGCACTACAACATAGGCATATATGTTTGTCATAATTCATGTGTAAATGTAACGTTGACTGCCATTGACAGAAAAACTAACCTTGCAAAAGCACTGGCAAAATGTCGACATTCTCCTCTCAATGGGCATGCATTACAGTTTGGATCTCTCTTTGTGCAGAAAACCTGTAACCAATACATGTAAACGAATCCTTTGAGAATCTTTCTTTTGTGTGTGGTATGTATACTATGGTGTTACTACAGATGCTGATCTAACAATCAACTACCAGCATACCTTTCCAAAAGTTATCATTTGATAGTGTAGCTCATACCTGTAGTAATATGGGATGCTAATTAGTTCACATCTTGAACTTGGTACAAAATTTTGTAACTTACATAGGTAATATTAGTTATAGACTTATAGTATTGATAATTATACACCTACAGTGTTTCCTGATCCAGCTTGCAGAGTCTTGGCCAAAGATATTTCTGGATTGATTCAAGTATAGGATAACTGTATCAAAGAAATTAGTATCTGAACAATTCAATATGTATATTGTGATAAGCTAACATAAACTTACAGTTCAAGGAGATGCAACTGAAGTGACTCAGGAAGGGGCTGTAGAGGAACCCATCCAAGTCGAACTGCAATGCGCCCAACATTTGTGTCAACCTAACAAGTGAAATAGTTAGTGCAAGATTTCTTTCACTTATAGTGGTGCATTTGCTTGATCTTTGCATCTCAGATGTGCTCACAGGAAAAGCAAGATGATGAAGTGTTAAAAGCCGTATGCACTCCACACTTTTTAGTCCTAGTCCTCGTATGCTTAATAGATAATCCCTGCAAGAAATATCATTACAAAAACTGAAGAGTGAGTGCTACATTAATATATAACTCTGTCATTCCAATATGCTAATCCCTTTCCTTATAGGCATTAGGGAATATGAATCAAATTATTACTACTTTGATGGGGAAACTTACTTTGCCTTGTCTGGTTCAACATCTCTCAACCATTCAAGGTCAATTCTTTCATGATCATCAACCAAGCGCTTAAGGAAGTTCTGCACATATTCAATGAATGTAAATTGGTTTTTTGGAGTCTTTGAAAAAACTAGGTGTCATCAATTGTCATTTATAATCATTATGTATACCTTCATTCTCTCAGCTAGCATGTTGTTCATACCCCTTTCCTTGATTGTATCTGAAATCTCACGAACATCAGCATTTAGCATTGCTTCATAATCTAGAGAGTCCATAGCCTCCCTGCTTCTTCCTGTCGTCTCAGGCCTCGAGTGCACCTGCTTCCTTAATGTATCCCAATTAAATGGTTCAGCCTTTTCCTTCTGAACCTTTTGCTTTCTTGCATTTGGAGTTGTGATACTGATCTTACTGGATAATTTCTCAGGAGATTGTCCTTGCCCCATATCAGTTACTACTTCTGCGCTTATTCTATTATCTGCAACTTAAAACAAGTATCAGAATTGTTCTATAAATGAAGTTAAAGTGAAAAGTTCATACAGTACCACTTGGCTGTTTGCTGACTGCTTTAACAGGTCGTCCGGGTTCCATCGAAAGTATGCCTTCGTGATGAAAAGCATCTTGTTTTTCACTCGTATTCTTGGAATGTTGATAATTCATGTTATAAGACTCAATCAAAGAATCATTTTGCAACTCAAGGCCCTTTTGTAAAACTACATGATCAACTGATAATGTTTGAGAGGTGGACCTTCCATCTTCTGAGACCATAAAAGCATTTTCTGCACTCTGTCCTCTATAGTCATCCACGGATCGTTCATCTATTCCTTTTGAATCTTTTGAAGTCAAAGTAGATATGCCCCCTCTTTCCAAGAATGCAAGATCTTCTGCTTCCAAGTTTTCTATCCCCATCAACATGTTTGTCCATGAATTGGGGAACGGGAAACCAGAGCTCAGATGATGTTGGACTTGAGAGATGCCAGTTGACCCAGGACTTTGATCAATCATGCACACCTTATTTGTATCTAGACTTTCGTGGGGATGGAACTTATTTTTCTGCAATGCAGAAATTCTTTCAGCCTGTTGAGGGACACTTTGATGGCCGGCGTTTTTGCTGATATTCCACCCACATTCAGCATCTGAATTTGAGCCGGAGCTGGATCTAACATCTTCAGAGGCTTGAAACACAAAAGATTCTGAGGAACTTTGAGACGAAATGATATCTTCCTCTGTTCTCCTGGTATGATGATCACTAACTAGAGAAGTCTTTCTTTCTGGGGAAACATTGTCCATTCCGCTTGGGAATGTTTTAGTCAATGCCACTTGACTATGGCCAGGCACTGATTCAGTTCCCATTGTTTGATGAAAAGTTGTTCCATCTGGATAAGTTATACGAACTTCATGGTTTCCAACGGTTGAATTTCTACCATTTTCACTGTATGGTTCAGTTGCTGATTTCAAAGGAAATTTGGCTGCAAGACACATAAAAGCAGAGCTGCAGGCAAGGAAAGAAGATATAAAACTGTGATTAGCGTCTATCAAGCACTTATATGATTTTTATTCACATTAAGGTCGTTAAATTTACCTTGAAAGATGATCTGAAACATTTTGTGTGAGAAATACTCCTATCACTGAATCAACGACGGAACCTTTCCACTTGGAGAATCGCCTGTCCCCTGCAAAGATACAAATCTATCTCACATATATATTTTTTTTTTCAGTTGTAGGCAGTCAGATCTGACCATTTCATAAAACTATCTCACTTGGTCACGCTTGTTGATTGCTAACTTTTAGTTACACTGTTATTGAATAAAGTAGAAATGTCGTTTCAAGAATACGTTGAAATTTCCCTAAACATAATTTTACCTTATGATGAGTAACTTGCTGGTGGATGGACACATTTCTACAGTAATAATAATAAATATGGTGAGAAAGTTCATCAGCATTATTGATACCCACATAAAAAGGGTTGGTACGAGATTTATTCCCTTGTGATGTGATGTCACATATGCTAAAATGTGATGTCACATATAGTATTCATTGATCCAATTTGAATCCAAATCATGATGCTCAGCATAGAAACAGATTTGCATAGCTTTTTGTAACAGAAGCATAGTGTTATGACTCAGGCAATCTCTGGATCATCATATCGCAAAATTGCAATTCTCACGTGAAGTCAAGGACGTAACTTACGCGGTTATCACTGGTTTTGGATACGAAAAGAGATTTATTTACTATAAACTAAGATGTTTTCAATACAAAATACACAATGTGGAACTTGTCTTCTATTACTTCTATTTATAGAGTACACCTAGTAACTACCTTCATAACTACCCTAAAATCTCAACACTCATGCCACGTGTACCAGCTACTTCCCCATTTACTTCTCACGTCCGTTTCTCCCCTTACTTCTCATGTGTTGCATGGCCTTACATAAAAATGTCTCCCTCTTAACATTAACTTTTCCGTAAGTAAACGGGGTAAACGATCCTCCAGCGAAGGTTCGCCCTTGCTCTTCCGAGCTCTCAACACTGAGATCCACCATTCATGGGTTTGTCGTCGGTGTCGACTTTGACAACTTTGAAGAGCCGGAGTTTGATGTCGAATTGAAAAGTGGGGTCGTTGAAGCGACAACCGATGAGGCGATTGGCGTCCTACACATTGTTAAAGCAGTGGCCGATGAGGCACTTTGTGTTGTACACATCGTTGAAAAAGTGGTCTTGACGAGGTTTCTTGTGATATGATTTACGATGGTGTCGGCGAAGTAGTAGGAGTCGGTGTAGGCCACGTAGGGAAGTGTGGTGCGATTGCCTTGCTTTCCGCCATTGAACATCAAGATCAAATTTCTACCGTAATTGGTCGGTAATGTGTCTTTGGTTGACTATGGAGCAAAAGGTCATTGCAGCTGCAGTGGCGGAGACGGCGCACTCCAACTCTTTCTTAGAAGTCTTCTCCTCGCCTAATTTATCTTCCCTTAACCCTTTCTGCTCTTTGCATCTCATCTCCTTCCTCTCCACCAATATTTTCTTTCTAGGGGGTGAAGTGAACTTTGAGGTTGTGGAAATGGTATCATTGGTGACGGTGGGGTGAGTTCTTTCTTGAGATGGCTCTCCCAATTGGTGAACTCGCCTAATTTACCTTCCCTTAACCATTCCTGCTCTTTGTATCTCATCTCCTTCCTCTCCATTCAACTTTACATAAGTTCTATTGAATGACATAAAATAATCATAAGACTCTTCTCTCATTTTCCTAGTTTAAAAGGCATGACATACATCGAACATGCGAGACACATTCCCTTTGCCAGAATATAAAAAATCAAGATATGTCATGGGTGTTTTCACAGTATTACAATTGGTTATTAGGCTTATGACCTCAATATCAACCGAGTTACTATATGCAGAAATAGACGAGCATCCTCTCAAAACCAAGCCTTTTTCTTCGTTTTATCAAATGGATCATCAGTTAAATGAGTATCCATCAAAATGCTCAGAAGTAGAGCACAACAGTCTATCAAAAATCTCGATAATTCCTAGAAGAAGACTTGTGGTCCGTGATTTTCGACATCACACAATATGAACAAGCTTGTTCTCCCCACATATAAGAAATTATGAAAATCCAAAAAACAAGCCAAAAGTGACAAAAAACAAACTAAAATTAATGTTATGCCACAATAGGCCTAACACCTACAGGTGGCAATTAATGCAAACCAAAGCCAGGCTAGAAATCATTGGGAAGACAAGACGAAACCAATGGAACTGCTGCCGCTGAAGTCGCCCGTGTGTGTGGTCTACACGCGTGGATTCCGATCATCGGAACAGTGTCTATGTTTGCCGGAGAGAGGCGTAGCTGTTGGGGTGGGTGGAGTAAACCGGCTCTAAACTAAATGGTTGAAAATTAATCCCTAAAAAATCGAAAATCCTAGATCCTAGAGCTCTTGATACCTTGTTATCTTAAGTGTACAACATATTGGGATGAGCAGAAAGAGTATATCCAACAATATGAGAGCACATATATATATTCAAACTAGAACAAACTATATAAGGTAAATATAAAACCTTACTGACACAACTACTAGATGTTAATATATCAAAACTATTGAATATATAAATTCTAACAATTGTAAAATTTCAAAAGTACAATTCAAAGAAAATATTATATAAGTAAGGTATCAAGGAAAATTACTATATCATATCTACAATGCAACTATAGTTGTATATTCAAACTTACTAATTCACATTAATATAAAATTCAATTGATATTGTTAGATTGACTTATCTGAACTCAAAAAATTATAGTGAAAATCTATGCATAAATGGAAATTAACTGTTGGTTATATATATGAGTGGCCTACACTTTTTAACGATAATATGAAAAGGCGTGATATTTCTCAATATGTTAGCATTTCTTTGTAATTTAGTTGCACATTAAAAAATCACATAAAACTTAGATGATAAATGCAATCACTTTTGGATGACTTGATGATTGTGCCTTTATGAGACATGCACTTTCGGAATCTCAAGGGTGGTGGTGATATTTTACTCCAGAAAGTTTCAGGCACAATTTGCATCAAAGAAGAGTTTACATAGCAATGTCCAAAAATGTAAAAATACATTTGGAATAATGTCTTTCAACTTTTTTTTGTATTTTGTCCATTAGGTAGGTTCGGTTTGGGTAAGTTCAGTAACTTAAGTTTGGTATGTAACGCCTGATAGATTGTCAGGGTCTGCAGTTATAGCTCCAGATTCATCTGTTGGACAGTGGACCGTGATTATGGTCTTTTTTATATTCTCACAAAAAACACTAAATCTCAGCACACTTTTTGGAGATGTATCTTGAGCTCATGTTGAAAATTTTCATCTGTCATATCTAATTCATCGAGATTAAGGCATGGTGGTTTCCAACATGTAATTGTTAGCCTAATGATGTAGGGATCTTGAACTAACATAAGGTCTATTATCCTCTCAACATCCAAACAGCAGCGGAAGTCTGTAGAATTATGTTTTACAACACAGAGAGATCTTGGTGTAAATAAATGGCATCTAGTTTACTAATACAAATTTTGGTACAATGCTCACACATAGTTTTTTGGTTTATCTCTAACATAAGCTTTTATTAAATGCATAAACTCAAGCTAATTTCTCTCTTTATATATATATATATATATATATATATATATATTTATCTTTTTAGATAGTGTATTGGATGGATAATTAAACATTATGTGATATATGATTCATATAATATACTAATTTAATGATATTAGTGTTCTGGAAGAGTATACCTTGGACTAGATGCATTCTTGCAATAAATGAGTCCACTCGACCGCGGAATACTTTTCTTTCTTCTTCCCACCATTTTTCTTTATTTGTGTCCGTTGTTTCTGCACTTTCTCCTCCTTCCTTACCCATTAAAAGGTTCCACAGCCTATTTGTCTCTGGATCAAGGTCCACTCTAGGCCTAGGTATCCTTTTCTTGACAACAGCATATGGAACCACAGCACCATCGCCTTTGTACGGAACAAGTGCACTTTGCTCTTTCCAAACTAATTCCATGCCACTGTTAGTGATGTGGAGATGTTTCATGGCATTGGTTATATCATCCACAATCGAAACTATGTTCCCTACAGAGAGAAAATTAGCTTCTTTATCAATCTTTTAACCTTTATATTAACAGAATACTTGCAGAAAGATGTTCACCTGCAACTGTCTTGGAGGAATTCCCGTATCGTTTCTTATTCACAGGTTTTTTCTGGATAACTTTATCCACAACATGCTCTTTTTCATATGTTTTTAGTCCAACATTCCGTTTCTTCGCTACAGCTTGAAGATGAGAATTTATATTTCTATTTATTGGAATTGGTTGAGGGTCTCTACCTGATGCAGACTCATTCCTGTTTATCACTGCAGTGGCAGATTTGGTGATCTGCGTAGCAGCAAATTTATGGGGAGTCTTTGGTAGCATACTTTCTGAACATTGATGCACTTGAGATAAAGAACGCTGCTGCTGAAACTCAGGCCTGGTATCAGGGTGGTGGTGGTGCATGTACCGATCACAAATGACATTGGTGGAATTATCATTTGGATTAAAGGGAATCATCTGCCTCCTACAATCAAAAACTCTTGATTCATTGTTCGGGGATACTGTTGAGATTTGTGCAATGGAACTCTTATTGCTTCTACTTTCCATTTGCTGTCTAAATTCTTCGAGAGTTCTACAGCCAGAATGCATACTAAGTGGTGTCTCATTTAATTTATCCTTGATGCTCTTTTTATTGCATGTTCCTGAGCCAGATTGCCAGTTAGGTATTCCACAGGATTGGGGTTGAGAACCCATGAAGTTGACATTTTGTGGACTTCCAATCAAAGTTGGCATATATGCTCTCTTGGTTCCTTGAATATCAGTTACATCTACCAAATCCTCCAGAAATTGAGGCGTAGTCTGCACCGATGATTGTGTCCCAAATCCCAAGTTTTTCTTACATGGATTTTCTTGAAAGACAAGAGGGGCACTGCCTCCACTGATGTTGGATTGATGCATGCTGGTATTTCGCATACTGAAACTTCTTGCAATGATATTCAAGCTGCGGTCTCTAGATATAGGTGTTAATGCTGCAGATTCGAGAGGAGTTGATTCTTGAGGAGGTATATGATTTATTGGCGTAACAGAATTGTATGCAGTCAGTGTTTGTTGCCTCTCTTTGTCATATGTATTGTGGAGATCTGCATTAGCTGCAGATTTTGACTGTCCACTTGAATCCATGCAAAGCTTTTGCAAATCATTATTCTGCTCCTGGTGGTCAAGTCGACTACCCTGACCTTCCTTTTCTGCTATATTATCTGGCAAAGTCTCCATGTCAAAGTTTAATTTTCTCTTGCTAGACATTGTGGCAGGCCCCATATCCGATGCTCTAACTACTTTTACTGTATCAGTCGCTGGAGGAGTAGAGTCCTTGGTGCCACTTCTCCTCACGTACTTCCTTTTGGCTGGAAGATTACCATCAGGAGTGCTGCCTTTTGTAGAAGCAGCCTTTGGTGATCTCTTGGGTTTCCCTTCACGTACTACCTTCGGCCGGTGTTTTCTTTTGGGGGTTTTCTGTTGTGGTGTCCTATTAAGATCAATCCCGCCATTTCCACCATCAGAACATCTCACTTCCTGGGACGGAGTTGTTAATGCTGCAGTTGACGCACCCATAGAGTTGACTAAAATGTCACTCTGCTCTTTGTCAACAATTCCAGGCTCAGAAGATAAAATGACACTTCCACTGTGGATATTTTTTTCTGGAGTTGTGTTTTCTATCAACAACTGTGGTACTTGAATGGTTGGATGAGTCTCGAACTTCTTTTGTTGGTCTGGTGTTACCGGCCCTAATGGTGAGGACCTTGAAACACCTGAGGATTCCCTAGCTTCTGATCTTGGTGTCAGATTTAAGGCATATTTGGGCACTGAAGGTCTACCTATGAAAATGCAGCAATTGAATTATAGTCATACGATGACATGCAACAAGATAATATCCAAATTCATTACATTAATCATAAATAGTCAATTCAGAATTTCATCTAAACTTGGCCCACTAATACGCAGTCATTCCATAATCTCAGTAGGAAAATTCACATGGTTCAGTTATGAAAAGATCACAGTCAATCATGCTGACTAGATATACAAGGGACGAGTAATTGAAAAGGATCGACTAATATGACTTCTATCAAGTACCAGGACTATAAAAGTAACAATCTTAAAATGACCCTTCAATGCCTATTATATTAGTATGCCTTGACATAAATCGCCTAATACATGTCCAAGGCTCAGTTGTAAGTAGGAAGCAAAACTACCCCATATAGATATATAATGCTGAATCAAAGGAATGTTTAGCTATGTTCTTCTTACTTAAAAACTTGATCTTTGTTAAAGGATGAAATAGAAGATGCTACAAGCAATTGCAAACTGGACATTTATGCTGCTGTATCTAATGATTCACACAAAGAGGATGTCCCGTGTAAAAATAAAGGTGGAAATACCTGTCCTGCAAGAAGTACAACCAACACCTTCATGGTTTTCATAATAAACGTGACTCTGCGGGAACCCAGCACCAACTGCTGCATAAGCCACCTGATTGTTTCCATGCAAAATGTGATTTTGATGGGCTCTCAAACCAACACCAACTGCTGCGTAGACCCCGTGATTGCTTCCGTGAAAATTATGATCCTGATGGTCTCTCGCACCAATTGATGCACAGGAGAGATTGCTCTCAACTTCAGAAACTGGATAAGTGATGGTGGGCATTGCCTCACAAAAAGAGTTTTTGTACAGAGATCCATTTGATGGAGGCAAATGCTTAGAATTCACGACACTCATCAAATCTGCAAATGAATTAACCTCCTGATGGGAAACAACTTCCCCTAAATTCTGCAAATTAGAGCTAATTCTTCCTGCATTCAAGCTTCTGAGCTTCTGATATATGCTAACATTTTGATTGTTGAGCTCCAAGTTATTCGCCCCTGTGAAGTCATTTTGGACAGAGTTCAGTGGAAACCTATTATGCGCTTCGGCACGAGAAACATCTCGACTATTCTGCACCTTGCCGTTCAGCCCTAAAACCCCAGTTTGAGGCCAATTCTGCTGCAGTGTGCTATAGTTTTCCGCCGAAATGACATCTTCATAGCTAGGACTTTCACTTATGTTTAGATCAAAACTATGAACTTGCTTATTCTGCAATATATCTTCATACATATCTATCAAATTGTGCCAATTCTCTCGCCCAATCTGATTCGGCTCTGTTTCTGACTGGGCGTTGTTAGAATTTTGCACAACCGATTTGTTGGGTGTCAATGGAATCCACATATTCCCATCCCATGCAACTCCCTTCTTCCATGGAACTGACGATCCTCCCCCTTGCTCCATCACCCACTTGATTTATCCAACTAATTACCTCTTAATTGTGAGTCAACTAAGAAAATTTCCTAAAAATAAAATTCATCAGAAGCAAAGATAAGAAAATGCAATTGATGCTCACAAAATTCAATTCCAGAAACAACCATTTCTCAACAATCTATATCTCTCTCTGCATGCCCAATTCCCAAATCAAGCGACCAGAAAGGAAAGAGGAAGAACCAATTAACAGATGCACATTACAACAAACCTACCTAAAAAAGCTAAAAATAAACTGGAAACAGAAACATGAATCAGAAACGCGAAAATTTAGAGAAATAACATTAGCAAATTCCGAATCATAGTAAATTAAAGGATCTTAATTCCAAATTTGAATGCACCCAGCTAAACGAAACCTACAAAAGCTTTAATGGAGACTCTCTCATGTGAACAAATGCAATCAACACCAGATACTCCACAAATTAAAAGCATGTTAATCAAGTTCAACGAGAGCAAAAAAAAAATGCACGAGCTGAAATTGGAAAAAGATAAATAAAATATACATGAATTGAATGAGGTATAATCAAACCCATCGATCTCCACATGTATGCCTTGTTTACATACAGCATTAAAGATCAGCTCCGCCACGAGTCAATGCCATAAAGCTAAGTCCGCCTGATGTTAAGAGAGAGAGATTTTAGAGAGAGAAAAGAGAAGCAAATATTACTAACTATAAACAAAGGAATACTGCCCTTTTATACAATGCACAAATCAAAGGTGCATTGTTAGGCGGGTAGAAATTTACTTCAGTAAAGGCACTCTTAGCTATTTCTATATATGCTTCTTCCAATATAAATATGTGCCTATCGCCATAGATTCAAACATTCAAGCTTATGGCAGCTTTGAGGTATGGCTCCATTTCTCTCTGCTGTATTGATGCTATGATTCTCATCTTTTACATAATCGGTTTCGTTTTTGTTAGATATAAATGTTATAAAATTTACTTAATTTACTAGTACGATAACCGGATAGTCAATTGACCATAAATGCAACGACTTGTGTTGACTAGACAACCGTTTTCAATCTTGCGCTAACATTTTGGCGGCAAAGTAAACACTAGATTAATTTAAATTATTTTTATAAGTTAATTAGATTATGTAAAGTAAATGTCATATTTGAGTGCATGTAATTTAGGTCTGACATCTTAATATCTAAATATTCATTTTATAAAATAAATATGTTTTATGTAATTCTTCCACTTATTTTAATTTTCATTACAAATAAAAAAAATTAATAATGATTTTCAAATTCAATCATTCAATAATATAATATAAAATTACTTTTTCAATTTTTAATTATAATATTAAATTAATGAATGATAAGAGTTAAGAACGAAAAAAGACAATAGTTCATTCTTTCAAAAGTTTGTTATCAATTTTGTCATCAGCATAACAAATTCGTTAATAAAAGGTGTAAGAATAATAGTTTATTGGAAAAAAATATGTAGGGTTTAATTAAACAAATTTATAATATGAATTTAGTATTAAACTCACTTGAAATTATACATTAAATAATATAAAATTAATTTTATTAATAAACATTTAGGTATGAATATATAATTTATTAAGTATAAACAACGTAAGGACCCACTGATGGGATTAAGTAAATGTATAATCAATAATATCTCATATAAATTAAAGATTAAAAAACATTTCAAATAAGGATAATTTAGAAGATAATTACGAAATGAGGTCAACTTTCGTAATTTCGTATTGTTTCGCGTGAAAATCACGAAATGCCAATGTACGTGCAACTTTAAATTGCCAAAATCATGCTGCACGTGTCTCTCTTCAAAAGCCCGCAATTTAGTCTCTCCAATTATGATGGGGAATCTAGTTTTAGATTGTGGCAGTAAAAGTGGTAAAAGTGTTCTTAACTACTCACTTCACTCCCTAGCCTAATAATGTTACCTTATTAAAAGAAATTTGTCCCGAATACTCTTTCCGTCCCGCTAAATACGACCACAAAAAATTCGGTTCGAAGATTAAAAAAAGTCAAATTATTTTATTTTTAAGAAAGTGGCCACTTTTAGTGGGATGTCCTAAAAGGAAACGTAGTCACATTCAACGGGACGGAGGGAATATTTTTTTTCAAAATCAAGATAATAATAATAATAATTTATTGAAATATTTGATACTTTTATATTTTACATTATTGTATTGATAATATACATTATATAAAAAAGTTATACAATTATAATTAATTGTGAAAAATAAAAATAAAAACAAATATATATAACACACTTTATCTACATGATATGTCAGATTAAGTGTGATCATATTAGGTTGTGGTTGAGAGAGATAGATTGGGTTGTGTAAATTTTTTTTAAAGTTGTATTTAAGTTTATAGAAAATTATTTCTAAAATTATATTTTATCCGTCGTTTTTTTATTAAATGTGACTTGATTTGACCAAATTTATAGATATTTTTTAATCAAACCAAGTCAAATTTATTAAAGGCAAAGGGAATATTATTTTAAAGATAAATTTATTCGTCGAAAATTTGATTGAAACAACACTAAAGCTTCTAAATTATAAGAAATACTCCCTCCATGGCTCCATCCACTAAACATGACCCGGCACGGATTTTAATATAGTTCTTTTGATTTTAATTACTCCCTCCGTCCTTGAAGTTTTTGCACACTTAGTATGGACACGGGTTTTAATAAAAGATATGATTGTGTTGTAAGTGTCTCACTTATTGTGTACTTTTAAATTGCTTTCTTATATCCTTAATCTTTAATTAGAAAAAGTAACTTATCCCTTCAATATTAATTACAAGAACCAAGAATAATTGATTTTGTAAAATTAAATTAACAATATTCTGAAAAATAAATTAAATTAATCATCACTAAGTGGTAAGAGAACGGCACTTCATTTTAAAAAGTGACTAAGAACTAAAATATCTCAAATTTTAGTGATGTGATCAAAATAATGGAGGGAGTTTCAAACTACATCTGATACTTCAAAATAACTTTAAATACATCATCCATTGAACTATTTTTTAATTACACCAATCACCAAAAAGTATTCTAGGAATTAAGCCTCATGGCAGATCCAAGAAAAAGGCCAAATCTAACCCAAGTTGAAAGAAATAATGTTGCTCAGTGGCTTCTTCAGTTTAGTACAAATGGGCAGCTTAGACGTGGAGCAATCACAGAGGCGGCAAATCTTTTCAAAATATGCAGAAGGACGGTTAGTTACATTTGGAAGGAAGCGCATGAACAACTTAGTTCGGGAAGACCTGTAATGTTGGTGTCAAAGATGAAAGGAGTAAAGCATAAAGATAAGATGGTACTAGATGAAGAGAAAATGAGATCACTTTCTGTGCTGGAGAGATCAACTATAAGGAAATTGGCAGGTAAACTTCAAGTGAGCAAAAGCTTGGTGGGAACATGGATAAAACATAAACAGATTCGTGCACATACAAATGCAATAAAGCCAACACTTTCAGAGAAAAACAAACTTGCAAGAATCAAATTCAGTCTCAACCAATTGGAGTCAGAATGCATCAACGGAAGAATAAGATTTCAGACAATGTATAACACAATACACATAGATGAGAAATGGTTTTATATGACCAAAACATCGGATCGATACTACCTTCTACCAGACGAAGAAGAGCCTTACAGATCATGCAAGTCAAAAAGGTTCATCACTAAAGTGATGTTTATGTCCGTAGTTAGTAGACCAATCATTGGGCTTGATGGTCAAATCATATTTGATGGCAAATTTGGAATCTTTCCATTCACAAAAGAAGAGCCAGCACTAAGAAATTCAAAAAACAGACTCAAGGGTACATTGGAGACCAAACCGATCAAATCCGTGACAAGAGACGTCATTAAAGAATGCATTATTTCACAGGTGATTGTTTATTTATATCAACTATCTAAACTTAATCTACTCATCATTTAGTTAGTTTATTTTATTTTACAGGTTATACCGGCCATCAAATCTAAATGGCCACTAACTGCAAGCAAACACATTGTGATTCAACAAGATAATGCCAAACCCCACATCAAGAATACTGATCCAGATTTCATTGCAGCTGGAAATTCAGATGGATTCCACATCCAACTGATTAGTCAACCACCAAACTCCCCTGATACTAATGTGAACGATCTCGGTTTTTTTAGAGCAATACAATCTTTACAAGATGACAAGTTGGCTAGTAATGTGGGTGATTTACTAAAGAATGTCATTACTTCATATGAAGAACTTACACCAGTTACACTAAACAATGTGTTTCTCACCTTACAAGGGTGCTATGTTGAGATTTTAAAAGTGAAGGGTGGTAATAACTACAAGATTCCTCACATGCACAAGGGAAGACTTATTAGAAGCGGAACACTTCCAGAGTGCATTGAAGTGGACGATGGACTGGTAAGGGACTGCTTGGATCATTTAAGGTTGCATTCAAATAATGATGAGACAAGTTGTAACCTTTTCACTTTAGAAAAAGCTTTTGAATCTCTAGCTATAAATTAGAATCTGGTCACATATCTTATCTTTTTTGCCATGTTTGCAGTATAAGCAACTTATATGTATTTTGGGATGTTGTCTAGCATATTAACAATCCTTTTGTATCCTTTATTTTCATGTACACAATTAAACTGTATTAGAATATGCTTGTATAAAATGTCTCAACAATTAAACACTTTAATTTTACATCACTGACTCTTAAAATGGATATATAGTTCCAAAACAATAAAACTATGCCCCTCAGATTTTAATGAATCATTTATGTCATAAACATAAACATATTTGACACACACATACATGTATAAACAAAAACATAGTTGACCACATAAATCATCAATATAATCTCATATTCAAAGAAGGAATTAACTCACCAAATTGCAATAAGCAGGCATCAATAATTTGCATCATTTTAGTGCTACCTTATTCCAATTCTCCTCCTCTGGTTTTTCTGCTCTCCATCATTGAATAACATCCAAATTTTGACAACCAACCTTCTGCGCCATAGTCGGTCTCCCAGCAACTCATATTACGGTGTAGGCCTATAGGAAGTGAAACCTTAAATCCCTTTTTGGACCTCACAGCAGCAATTACGGCATCCTCATCATCAAGGTAAATTGTTTCAGAAATAGGGTCTCCAATATGAGTAAAGGGTGGGATCCATACCTCATCGCCATCTTTAACCACATCAGACGGTGGGGGTTGCGAATGAGAGGAAATCGATGTCGGGGAAAGATAACTTGAGATTTCATCTCCTCCGATAGATGTTTCTATGTTTCGAAAGGTCTCCATCCACTCCGATAATCGACTCCTTTTTTTCACGGAATGTGGGGGTGGTAAAATAAGGTCATCGGAATGTGGGGGTGGTGAAATTGGGTGATTTTTGGCTTTTTCGAATGAGTAGTTGTTCGGGACATCAAAGATCCACTCCGATTTAAATGATTTCATTGTAGTATTTGGAGTTGCCCACCCAAAATTATGGTTTCAGATATGGCGATGTGAAGAAGATGAAGACTGATATGAGACGTAGCCAAATTAGGTTATTCAATTGGGAAAGAGTATTGATTTTGGTGTTTTGGATATGTTAGTGTTAATTGGGTTTAGTGGTAATGAGTTGAAATAATTTGATTAGTGGGCTGAATTACTTTGAATCGTGTGGCCCCAATAATGGTAAATATGTAAATAATGGGTTGAATAAATGGTTGAAATTAAGATAATTATGTGGGCCAACTTACTAAAAATGGAATGTGCAAGTTTTTGGTGGACGGACCGAAATGGAAAAGTGTGCAAGTATTTAGTGGACGGAGGGAGTATCATATGTAGTCAGTGGAATATGGGTCCCATTAGATATAATTTTTTAAATTGTTTTATGTGTAGTTAGTGGAGTTTGAGTCTCACTAAATGTATTATTTTAGATTTAGATGTGTGTAATGAATGTGTTATGT
Organism: Leonotis leonurus; assembly: GCA_026898415.1. Taxonomy (NCBI): domain Eukaryota; kingdom Viridiplantae; phylum Streptophyta; class Magnoliopsida; order Lamiales; family Lamiaceae; genus Leonotis; species Leonotis leonurus. The sequence continues at coordinate 533,778 of JAPKLX010000053.1, forward strand.
CCACTTACTATAAATGGAAATTAAATTTAAAGTGAGAAAAAGTTTTGTGAACGGACTAAAATAGCAAAATGAAAAAAAGTTTTATGGACGAAGGGAGTATTATATATTGGATACTTCAACATAACATTAATTAAAAAATTTAATTGGCCCTTCTACTATTTAAGGTGGCATTCACAACCTAATATTTTATAAAAAATCGGTTTACAATAACATTAAATTATATAATCATATCATGTAGAACTCGAATTCGAGACTTACTGTCTTTGACATTAATATTAATATATTTTTACTAATTATTTCATATCCCCTGTATAAAAGTATATTAAATTAGTTCAATCAATTTATTACATGTGCATGTTACTCAATTGTATAGACCACATCATATACTAAATATTTTTTGAGTTTTTTTGTTAAATTATGGTCATACCGCACGGTGGTAAATCCTTAATAGGGCTAAAATTATTAATGCTTATGTGGTGGTCGAATTTTAATTTTGCAAAAAATATATATATAATTTGTGATTGATTTAAATAGATTGTTTTTAAAATTACAAACTTGTAAGTATAGACTTGTTTTTAGTCAACTTCCAAATAGAAATATTTTGCACATGTACTTTTGTTATAAACTTACACACGTAAATAATTGTTGACGTGGACATCAAATAGATTGATTTTATGCTACGGATTGTCAAACAGTTAATTACTCGAATGCTTTTATTATTTTTTCTAATGATTCTAACAAAAAAAAATTTTTGGTGCGCAACAAGAACTTGTATTATCAAATTATATCAGAGGGGTTTGCTTTTATTGTAGAAATTCCTTTTTTTCTACAATTAATATCTTGTCTAGAAGGGAAAAATAACAAGATAGTACAATCTCAGAATTTACGATCAATTCATTCAATCTTTCCCTTTTTAGAGGACAATTTTGCACATTTAAATTTTGTGTTAGATATACTAATACCTCGCTCTGTCCACGTGGAAATCTTGATTCAAACTCTTCGCCATTGGGTAAAAGACGTTTCTTCTTTACCTTTATTACGAATCTTTCTCAACCAATATTGGAAGTCTTCTTACTCCAAAGATGAGTGATGATGTTGACTTTCCTCATTTGAATTGTCATCTTTATATCCTATTATTTATAACACTTTTACTATATTGAGTTGCGCCAATAATAATCGATCGCTTTGCTACATTGATATAACAATCAATTGCAACCATTACTTTTTTTGGGTGTAGAAATCTCTGGACATTTATCAACCCTCAATTTCATTGTTGGACAGTTGAAGGAGTGCATTTGCTTCCCAAATGGGTTCTCATCCTCATCTATATATTTAGGGGTTACATTGGAAAAAATTGTTAGATTATAAGGACTAAGTTTCGATGTATTTTTAGTGAAAAAAATAAATTTTGCTAAACTCAAATTGATGCGAGGGGTCGACTTATAACAGGTGGGTTTTACTCAGCTCGAAAATGATTAAATAGTTTGTTGGTCCCGAAACGAGTGAAACTGAGTGTATGGGAGGATACACTAGTCAATTTTTGCAAATTAAAAACTTTTGAGCTCCTGAACTGAAGGGATGGAACTTCGGTGAGAGAGATGAACTTTCAGTTAGGAATCCTTCAGTCTACACTTAGTGTTTGACTGATGGACTAATAACTTAAGTGTGCGGAATGTGGTGGCTTTAAATCTTACTCGTTTGCTTCAGAAAACTTAATGCAATGTTTCTCTTTTCTGTTAGTCAGTATTCAGTTGATGATATGAGAAGAATATGGAATACTGAATTTAAATGAGACAGAGAGACAGTATTTGGTTTGCGTGGTTCGGAGATAAAAACTCCTACGTCCACGAGTACTCGATGTTAGTCGAGAGTTTCCAACTTAATGGAGAGATAACAATCTTACAGTGATCAACCGTGAAGGTTGGATATACAGTTGAACTGATCACTACTAGCTTAGAACTAATTCTAATACTAAGATTGTTCTTCGGTTACAAATGAATCGCTATGAACACTAAGAATTAAGAACTGAAAGCTTGGAGTGTTCTGGACTGAGAGCTTGAAAGCTTGAGAGCGATGATAGCAATAAAGAGTTGATAGCAGGGGTAACCGGTATCTTGAAGTGTTTGAAGCATCGGGTATTTATAGTGCTCTCTCAAAGATATAGTCGTTGTGAGATAGAGCTTTGATTTGAATTCTTCCCGTTGGAGTCTTCGTCTTTTTTGCCATTTTAGGTGTCTGCAGAAAGATCTTGTTCACCTAACCGAGATTTTTTGCTATAAATGGAAGGGCCTACTGACTAGGCTGTTACTCAGTGGGGAACTTCAGTTTGGAGCATCAGTGCAGACTTCAGTAGATAACTTCAGTGAGGGCAGTCAGTACTGATCTTCAGTTGAGAACTTCAGGATGGATCTTCAGTACTAAACTTCAGTTTGGCAAAGACATAACTTCTAACTTCAACTTCAAAACTTCAGGACAGACTTCAGTAGAGAAGGTCATTCAGTTTTGGGATAGCTTAAATCTTCAGTGGAGATGTCCTTCAGTGTACCTAAAAAATTAGAACTCCCTAGCATGTGAGTTCTTAGACAAAACACTAAGATTCAGTATTGGTCTTACTACATCTTTTTCAGGTGAGGTATTGGAATCTGAATCAAAACACTTATAAAATATTTCCCAACATAGTTCCAATTATAGACGCGGAATCAAAACTGGTATAACTAGCTAGACCTCATAAATAATTATAGTTCTATACGTGGAATCAGTACAACCAAACCAGGATTAATGAAATTGGTAATTAAGATTAATTCGTTACACAATTTTCATGATAAATCAAAAAAAATACACTTTAAAGATTAACGTATATATCTAACAAAATTTTAATAATAAAATAATTAAAAAATTTGATCAAGTTGATCTAGAACTAGAACCGCATCAAATGAGTCGGATCGGGTTAGAATCAATTATGATTGGGACTAAGCAAGTGGTTTTGAAATTGAAACCCAAACTACAATTTTATGCCATAACGAATTTTGATCGGTTCCGAATAAAATACCCATTGACATCCATAAGTAAGGAGCTTTTCTAACTATTCGATAGGAGCTAAAGCTCCCTCGTCTCTTCATGTGCCCGTCAATGTATACATTCACCCTCGATGCTCGTCTCGTCTCGCACAAAAACTAATTTTATGTGCAAAATTCGGGCCGGCCGGACGAGAGCAGACCAATTTCCGATACAAATTGGGTTTTCGAACTGGACTAATCCGGATTACTTTTGGTAGCTCTTATAAAATGTGGCACAAAATTATTTTTATGTTCCAATATACTTAATCTAATCTAATCTAGTGTTCACACATAATATGATAAATATATATTCGTCTACCCCAATAACTAGACATGATCACAGTCGTTAATGTTTCTTTCAAACTTTGTTTTAACAAAAAATTTAAATAAAAACAAAATTCTTGAAAAGTAAAACAAGAATAATGCCTTTCTTTTAATGAAAAACAAATTACTCTTTGTTTTACTTTTCAAGAATTTTCATGGCATATATAATTGAGAATTTAGAAATTGAAAACATGGTCAACAAAGATCAACATGGCTTTGTGGGCTCAAAATTCTTGAAACTAACTACACAAACAAAATTACCTTTCTTTATTAAAGAAAACATATTAATAATTAGCTAAAGTAAACAATTCTTATTCCACTACACTACATAAAGAAGTCATTTAAAATCTTATCATAGCCTAAAGTACTAAAGTAACACACAAATTGAAAAAAAGCCATTTACTGTGTCACATATAAAAATGACCATAGAAACCTTACGTGTCACACCTTACAAAATAACTTTTAAAATTAATGTATAATTTGGAAGTCCTAAAAAATCACCTAACAAACCCAACAAATCCATCCCAAACTGCAACTTACAAGTCACTCCATTGACTTTAACTCAAGCATCTTACACCCAATAGTCCAATACCAAGAGCCAATTTATCCTTCATAAAAAATATACTTATGTTATCCCCATTGTCCCCAAAATACATCATAATTACCCTTATATACTCCAATGGAGATTTAGACTACTCTCTTAAGTGTTATATATTAACGAAAATGCTCACCCGCCCGCGGTGGGCATTTCTTAATGCGCCCGCGGTTGATGTGGCATGCCACGTAAATAAATATTAAAACTTAAATATTTTTTATTAATTATCACTTTCCGACTAGGGTTTATTGGTTAGGGTATAGTTTAATATTATTTAATAAATAATAATAATAAAAATAAAATTAATAAAAAAACGAAAAATATAGTGACTCGTATGATGATGTGTCAATGATGTGGCATTGCCACATCAACCGCGGGCGCATTAAGATGTGCCCACCGCGGGCGGTGGAGCGCTACTCTATATATTAAATCTGTTATCCAATATATAATACTCATATTATGATATCTATCCTATAATTATAATAAATATTTCCTTTAGACTAACAAAGTGATTTTGTTTGACCAAAAAACTTCAATTGATTTGATTAAATCAAGCTATTTTTAATAAAATGAAAGGAATATAAAGTAATTATCATGAGATGAATATTTATCAAATCGAATATCTTAAAATGAGCGAAGAAAGTTGGTCAATCTCTATAATTCTTGGACCCACACTTATAAAAGAGATAAAAATATCTGTAATCATTTTTGGGAGTGAAATATTATCTAATTAAAAGATAGTCAAGTACTTCCTTCGTTCCCTAATAAGTGTCTCATAAGTGAAAAAAGTTTGTCCCAAATGTTTTATTTCAAATTTCAATTTCAAGAGTAAAATAATATAAATTTTTTTTATTAGGGGACGTGGGAGTATTAACTGCCAATGTATATTACTATAATTAGTCAGTCAGGTCAACAATTTAAAAGCGTCCGGTTGGACCGGGGTGGGCGGCTTTTCTGATTTGAAATAATCCCTTGTGGGGTCAATTTAAACCGGTCACTTCAAGCCGACGTTAGGGGTCAAAATTGTGAAAAACATTTTCTCCGCGTGGTCTCCAATAATGATTGTGACGTGTCTGTTCGCTCCCAATTTCTTTTAACGCCCCCCTACTTTCTTCTATTTTCGAAAACCACACAATTATTTTCTTTTAAGTTTAGTTTCTTCCTTAGAATTTAGAAATAGAAACAATTTTAATTTTATGATTTTATCAGTGTTTAATGAAGTACACAAATATGAATTTCTTTACATATTGGGATTGAGAGATATTTTAATTTAATATTTTTTTCTTAATTGATAAATAGGAAAATATATTTACTTACTTATTACACTAAATCATTTTAAGAAAATAGGAAGAACACATTTTTCTTATTTATATTAACGTATTAAAAAAGTTATTTCTAAATGCAAATAAAAAATAAAGGACGCTATGCCAGTTTCTAAATTTCCATTATATTATCCTAACCTAAACATATGTTCCATTTTTCTCACAATACATCCCGATAATATGGGTAATTTTAGCAAATAAATATGCAAATTATAATCTAAGAAACTATGAATTAAAAATTTTGTAATAAAAAATGTAAGAGAAATTTTCCAAATCACCATTCCTTCGGAAAAACATCAAAATTCAGAACTTCTATTATATCATAATTTCGGTGGTTTTTAATTTAAAAAATATATTATAACTGACATTCCACATATTTATGATTTATTGCTATACTAAGAGTAAAATTTTTCGAAATACGGAAGTCTGAAACTGAACATTAAGATAAGAAATTAAATCGTTTAATAATTTTTTGATACCATCTGTGAATTTATTATTCATTTGATATTTTGAACAGTTCGCAAATTTATTATTCAATTTTTTTTTCTGTTTTAATAAACGAACCTCTCTATTGTATTCAACAACTTAATTGAATATAATAAGTGAATAGATACTAATGTAAAATAATTGGATACTATTATAAAAAATGAAATATTGGTAAAGGAAAATAGAAATAAATAGAAGGGAGTAAATGATGGGGCAAAAATGGAATTAGGGAGCAGAAGAGGAGTTAGTTAGCGAAGCATTAAATGTTTCCATAAATTCCACTCGGTTTCTCTACTCCTTGCCTGCTGCTGCTCTCCAGTACTCTCTCACCTTTCCCTTCCCTTTCCGTTTCCTTTTCTTTTTCCTCTCTTCTTTCATTTTCCTTCTTTTTACTACACTCTCTCGTGATTTCTGTTGATTCCCGTATATTCACTTTTGTGGTCTTTGTTCCTTCTCCTCTCCAGTACCAGAAATATGTAAGTGTGATTAAAATTTTTTTTCTCAAATTTTTTGTTGTGTTTTTTGCTTATTATGGCTGGCTGGAAAATCGAAGGTATTTAGTTTTGTTGAGCTGTTTTCTCCATCTTCTTTCGCTTCAGTATATTTAAAGTAGGTTGGAGCTGGAAGAGAAACATTCAAGTTCCTCATTTTTTGGATTAAGAGTTGCAGTCTTGTGTGTTGAATTTGCTGTTGGAGTAAAATTAAATAGGATTGCCACTATTCTGGTTTTGTTATTTGCCTCTTAGTGTTACATTTGATATATTTATTTTTTTTGTTTGAATTATTTCAGCATTTCTGTAGACGGCGAAGGTATAATTCATGTAATAATATTGGTAGAATGAAAAAAAAGAGCTTTATGTTAATTTGAGCATGTTTGGCATCCTTTTGCATTATGAAGATGATATAATCCAGAGGGGAAAAAAATGAAAAATGGTTCAGCTTTATGCTTTTTATATTTCTGAAAGAAGGAAAAAAAAAAAAACTGAATAAGTTTATTCATAACTGTACCAAAATTAAATCTTTCTGGTTTAGCGTTTATTTCCTTTTTCTGTATTTGGATTTGCGTATTTCCTACTAAGTTAGTACTGTGATTTTCTTATGAGTAAATGGTATATATTATAATTATATGTGTGTTAGTTATGCTGTCCGATGTCATATGCTACTTGTGCCATTTTTTAAAGAAAATTTCCATTCGTTTTACAGCTCTTAATTTAGAATCGAGAAACGGTCGATAGGATTTGTTGGGAGATCATTGACTTCTTCTGGTTTTAGAAATGGTCACGCGGTCATGGTTTCGTAGTTTGTGGACAACGTCGAAGAAGAATGAGTTTCATACCGAAAAGGTGAAGATTGCAGTTTTGGCCTTCGAAGCTACTAGCTTGATGACTAAACTGCTGCATCTATGGCGGTCTTTGACGGATAAGCAGGTTGCTAGGTTAAGAGAGGAGATAAATAATTCACAGGGTATAAAGAAGCTCATATCGGAGAGTGATGACTATATTGGGAAGTTAATGTGCGCGGAGATGATGGAGAATTTGGTGCACGTGGCACGAGCAGTAGCGAGGCTGTCCAAGAAATGCAACGATCCCCTGCTAAGAAGTTTCGAGCAGGCATTCAATGATTTGATCAAGATTGGCTTGGACTCGTATGGTTGGCAGTTCTCTTGGAAGAAGATGGAGAGGAAAGTTAAGAAGATGGAGCGTTTTATAGTTGCAAATTCTAATTTATATAAAGAGATGGAGACGCTTGCGGATCTCGAGCAGGCATTGAAGAGAATGAAGGGTAACGATAATGTGGATAGCATTACTTTGGTTGAATATGAGAAGAAGATACCATGGAAGCGGCAAGAGGTGAAACATCTCAAGGAAAACTCTCTTTGGAATCGAACTTATGATTACACTATTCTTCTTTTGGCAAGATCTCTTTTCACTATATATGGAAGGATCGGACATGTTTTTGGGATTAACTACCTTGGTGATATGGGGGTTAAGGATTCTAGATTCATAGATGTTTCTAACAACCGTCGTGGCCACTCGACTGTTTTCATGCCATCGTCCGTTTATCCATCCGAAAATTATGTGCCTAGGTTTTCTACTGGTGCACAAGGAAAAAACATCTCTTTATCTGGCCCACTCTTGAGAACGAACAATGTGGGAAATTTCCGGTCAGGCCCTCTTGGGAACTTGATGACTACATCGAGTCCACATAATAATGCTGGTTACTATTCAGGTCCCTTATCAAGTTTTACGACAGCTAAAAACGGTCCTCCTACTTCAAGAATCAGCAAAAGCTCGTTAAAACTGTGGCAGTTTCGTGATAAATCTCACAAAGCTCAGAAGATATCTCATCAGAAACCAAATAGAGTGACCATGTCAGGACCTTTAACTGGATCAGTTATGGGTGCAACGAATAACGCCTACTCAATTCCCGGTGATCCTCATTCTGGAATTTTGGATGGAAGCAATGATGCCGCAGGAAAATTTCGAATGTTTGGGAACTCGGGTGATGGAAACCTATCCATAGTTGGTTGTAAGAGCAAGCTGTTGAATCCGCCTCCTGAGACTCTCGGTGCTTCTGCCCTAGCACTCCACTATGCGAATCTGATTATAGTCATCGAGAAATTGGTGGCATCGCCTCACTTGATCGGCAATGATGCTAGAGAAGATGTGTACAATATGCTACCGGCTAGCATCAGAGCATCCCTAAGGGCTAAACTGAAGCCTTATGCAAAGGCCCTGAGTTCTTCAGTTTACGACACAGCTCTCGCTAATGAATGGAATGACGCTATCTCAAAAACGCTAGAGTGGCTCGCTCCTCTTGCTCATAACATGATAAGATGGCAGTCGGAGCGAAGCTTTGAACACCAGAGCTTGGTCTCTAAAACAAACGTCCTTCTTGTCCAGACACTCTACTTTGCGAATCAAGAAAAGACAGAAGCACAAATCACCGAGCTTCTCGTTGGTCTGAACTATATATGGAGATTCGGTAGAGAAATCACCGCCAAATCGCTGGCAGAGTGCGCCAGTGGTAGAACAACTGATGAATACCAGGAGTGATGTTGGCATTCTGTATGTGCATATCATATATCATCCTTAAGTGCTCAAGATGCTTATCACTGGCCTCCCATGTACAATATTCAGATGAATGACAACCTTTGAAAGCGAAGAGCGTGACGTTGGAGTTCGAGTCGAAGGTTGAGGTGTGCAGGGTCGTCGTGCTTCGTGTTCCCGGTCAGTTACTGGTAAATTGTACAGCCATTGCCTGTGTTATGATCGTTGATAGCCTCTGCATGCATGTATGCTAGGAATATGAAGTTTTCCTCTTTTTCATGAAGCTTGTTTTTTGCTAAAAGAAATTTGTATTGGTAGATAACACACGAATGATTGAAATAGTAGTGGTGATTGTTTGTTGTTTGTTGGGATGATTTTCAGTTCTGGAAATGGAAATAGTGCATTAGTTGGTTTGGACGTTGGCCTCTGTAATACTACTTTCTGCAATAACTCTCTCTAATGTCTATTTATTTACATAGTGAAATGAAAGCCAAATCATTGTGGCCATCAATAATTTTCTCGAGATAGTGCACCTTGACACTCTACCTATAATGTAACAATATAGAATTTGACATTTCAACAACTTTTGTCCTAATCTAGCATATTTAATCCAAAACCAGACAAATTTTTGTTGCAACAGCTTTTTAATACATGTACAAGTTATTTAAATCAGATTTTCAGTGTCTAACGTTCTATGTTGCACAAATAAATCTTAAAACATTTTTTGTTCAATTTTCTCAATTTCAATTTTTTATGCTTTAATCTAATTTTGTGCTCAATACTGTAGTTTCAAAAACGGTACATAAACTGATAAATGTTCAAGAAAACTGTGGTCATTCAAGTACTAATTCTCTCATAAAAAAGACTGGTCAGTGACACCAAATCAAATTTCAAAAGGAACGATATTTACCATAAATTATTGTCATCATTCATAAGAATTTTGTTAACTGTTGCTTGCTTTCTTCAAAGAGCTTCTGGAAATCGCAGCTCTGCTGGACCAGGACCAAGTATGCCTTTCTGCTCGGTTATCTTACCCAGTCCTGAACTCGATACAGGTGGGACGCTCTTTTCGTCCTCTCTATATCCAACTACTGGGCAATCTCTCTGTGCCATCAGAGGAGCCTGAGATAATCATAAACATCGCATTAGGAATGGTTATCGCATAACAAATCAGTTGTAACAGGGACATCAAAGCAGGTTGTGATATATTCTTCATCGACTAGAGAGAGCACTCAGCTAGTACAGTACAGTTCAGATTACATGCATCTCCCACTTGTCATTGTGCATAAAAAGTTATAAGATGCCACAAGAATCTTACAAAATTGATAAGGATGAGTGAATGACAACTTGTAAGCAACTAAACCTATATTTTCTGTTAGCATGGCATGATCCTTACTTACAGCGTAGAGTGTAGTCAACTGATTTTATGGAATAAAATATATCGTGAGGTTGGAGTCCTGGTTAATACCAGATAAAAAAGGAGGATACCAGTGTGCTTAATCTCCTCACGATTGAGTGCTTCGGTCATTAACTAGCTACTCCATGATAGAATTATAGAACTTATAGCTATAAAAATAAAGTTATAAGTTAATATGACACGTTTAATGCCCCAAGACTTACTTCAGCGTGATTGTGGCTTGCATCTTCCATTAACGGGGTCATGAGAGGCGGGGCAATATCTGGATCTGGCTTCTGGAAAATGAATGTGGTGTATAGTCCTGCAGCAGATAACCTAACATAAGCATCCAGAATATTGAAATACATAAAACTCCAGTTTCTTATAGCGAGTAGGATGAAGGGGAAATCACCTAAGACATCATATGATCTCTGAAGAAGCCGCCCTCTTTGATCAACAATATTATGACCAGCATCCATGAGCATTCCTGCCAATTGTGCTCTTTAGAGCCAATCAAAATATTGTGAGCACTCTAACTGACAATAAAACCAGATGCATGAACTTATAAGTTTGAAGTTTCCATAAGGAAATATAAGCAGGTTTAAATATGACCAGCATCCATGAACATTCCTGCCATTTGTGTTCGTTAGAGCCAATCAAGATTTTGTTAGCACTCTAACTGACAATAAACCAGATGCATGAACTTATAACTTCGAAGTTTCCATAAAGGAAATGTAAGCAGGTTTAAATATTAAACAATAAAGAGCAGATCTTTTTAAAAATTGAACGCACACACAAGGAAATTGAGAAATACAAGAAAGAGTCCACGAGAAAATGGCTTCTCGATCTTTTCAGTAGGGATGACAATGGGTCATATTTGGACCTAATCTTGCTTGGTCCAGATCGAGATCCAATTGTTTCTCATTTTGTTTAGATTTGGTCCAAATCCATTGAGTCTAGAAAATTAATATCCAGGCCCAGATCTAATGGTCCGTGGGTCAGATCTAGATCAATGCATTTACATTCACTATATGTAATTTTGGGAAGTGTTCTGACCACTGGAAGAAAAATAGTGACAACTCAGTCTGAAAAATTGGAAAGCACATAAATGGAGTGGATACACTAGACAAATAACAACCATAGAACATAACATATAAAGTAAAGTTATTAGTTGAAGAGAAATTCACCTGTAGTCATCATAAAATTCAGTCAGATTTTGTATCTCGATATACTCAAGACCAGCATCTCTTGCCAACCTGAGAGCAAAATAATCAATATGATGAAAATGATATGTCTAAAAATTGCAGCTTGAAACAATGTAAAAATAAAGTGTTGTGATTATTAAAAATTACACAGTTCCATACATTAATAGTGAAGAAAATGCCATCATAAGATATTGAAATGCAGAGCAAGAAAAATAAACTGCTTCTCACCAAACAAGAAAAAGACAACACCAACTCACTGATAAACATCCCACCCATAAACAGACAAAACAAAGTATTTGCTCGTTGATATATTATTCAAACGAACAGTTACGTTAGAATTGTAGAAGAAAATTCCCCCAAAACATATATTTGGTAGTACACTTCTGGAGTATCTGTTAATGCATTCTAACATGCACAATTGTTCTTCTTGAGAGATTTCATTCCTAACCCAGAGAAAGCTTCAGACTGTAACCCTATAGTGAAAATTAAGATTGTCATGGCCCATTTCAGACATAATTTTTTTCAAAACCAACAGAATGGAATAGCTAATTGCATGGCTAGACAGCACGAACTCAAAAGGTGTCAACAAAAGAGCAATGAGAAGGAACGAGATCATATATGATAATCATCATATACATGGTACCATAATTCAAAAGAGAGAATATAAACCTGAGCAGGCTTGGGAAATGAACAAGGCAATGAGTTTCAGCAGAGGTGTCGCCAGCAAATTTCAGCTGGTACTTCTTTCCGAAAAATGGGAACCTTGGAATCAATAAATTTCATTAGAGATGTCACTTCTCAAATATCAAGAGAAAGTACAGAAAGTAACAACACAATGTAATATAGACCAAGATCCTTTGCAGCTCACATACTTCTCTTCCTCGACTTCAAAAGTGATCATGTAACTCTCAGACCTAATGCAGTTTGGAAACACGTTAGGCTTCAGGCCAACACCTTTATTGTGATATGCTTCAACATTTTTCTGGTACTTGGCCCTACAAATCACATTCAGAACTTTAGTTTAGGAAGTCATTCAAAGCTAAACAAAACATTAGACTAGTCTCTGTCAAGCAATCTAGCATAAGCAGTAGAGAAAAGAACAAGTATATGATATTATGTTGAAGATCAGGATAGAAAAGAAAATGGGATACTGGTAGAACAACTATGCACATAAGAGAAAAGTACCAAAAAATATGAATGAGCGTGGGAAAAATTATTTGTATCATAATCAGTGAAGCTGATAAAGAGTATGCTGGCAGGTGGAATTCATATCAGCACTACACAGCATCCCAAGTTTAGTCCCATACCATATAGTAGATGAGTCGGGAGTAATACCAAGAAAATAACCTCCCGGCTTCAGCAAAGATGAGACATTGTTCATCAATCTCCTCACTTTCTCCTCAGTCTCAACACAAAACTGCCAGCACACATGTGTAAGATTAGATATCCAAAAGTATCCATTTTAGCACAAAAGGACCAGGGAAAAACACCCATAGACAAATTTCCTACCGGCAAATGTTCCATGCAGAAAACAATATCAGCCTTGTTTTCCTTGTCTTTCCAATGCAAGTCTACATCTTCCTGCACAATGCAAGAATTTCTCAGATACTGTACAGCCTATCGTATTTCTTATTTTTCCTATATTTAAAAAATAACCAAAAAAATAAAGAGTTTTAGAAGCTTACAATGCAAGGATCAAACTCGATAAACTCAGAAGTGTAAGCCTTCCGTCGACTCTCCCATGCTTCCCTTACTTCATTCACACCGGACGTGGCAACATCTGCATGAATAAAATCCATCTCAACTACATTAGTCTACAGAAAATGAAAACTACACAAGCTCGGCAAAAGATGACCACCAATCAGAAAAACTAATATTTGTAACAATTGTTGAAGGACATGTTACCCGACCAAAAAATAGAATAAAATAAAATAAAATAAAATAATCATAAGCCCCAAATAAGAAGAAGAAAGGTAACGGAGTTACGGAATTACCAATGCCAATGTAGTGACCAATCTGAGCTTCGTCCAGCTTTTCCTCATCCGGTACTTTACCACAGTACAACTCACACACCTGCACAATGCCCACGGATAATCACGAACTGCTATTAGGAAAATGGCAAAAATAAATCCGCTGAGTATATGAGCTAGAGCATTTATTATGGTGGAATAGATCAGAATAAAAAGGAGAAGAAAAGGATACGGTAGCGTAGGGGGAGACGAAGATGTTGATGAGAGCAGCTTTGACGAAGTGGATTAAACGGTGGTGAATTGCCTCAGTGGGCCGCGGCGGAGGGAATGAACTCAGCATCGCTGCTTATGAAGTCTCTAGAAACAAAGAGCGATAACGGCTATTATTATAAGGAAATTGTATTTTCATCCCCTTCATTTCTTGTTTTTCACTTTTCATCCATTTTTATTTTTTAGTACTGATTTTTATTAGTATTAGAATTAGAATGGAGGGTTGCTAAATGGTCATATATTATAAAAAGAATAAAAAAAATAGAACAAATAAATTTTAATTATATTCTATTAACTAAATCTTAAATTAAATTTTAATTATATTCTAATAATTTTTATTTTATTCACAGTACACATATTTAATTAATGAAAAATATAAAATTTTAATTAATTTATAATTCATTGAAACATTCTTTAAAATTCATATCAAATTAAATGTAATCAAATTTTTTACGAACGAATGAAATAATTTATCAAGTATTTGGACTACTAATACAAATAGTAGAGTTCAACGGGGATAAAATGGTAATCACGGAAAATCTGATCGTTTAAAGGAAGGAAGACTTACGCAATTTTACATTTTTATCAGCTCGGCCGCATTTGGATCCCATCAATGGGCAGTGGCGGCGGCGTTGCGGAGGAGACTCTGGTGGAGGCAGCGGTGAGAGTACTGAAGACGGCGGATCCTTATGAGAAAGCTCGACTCGGCGACGAAATCGCCAACAAATGGCTGAAAGGAGATATCGAGGTGGCTTACGATGCTTCAAAGGATATCCAAGTACCCGATCGTCCTGCCCGCCTCGAAAATGTGAGTGAAAACGTGCTTCTGTTTCGGTTCTATCAACAGGTGTTCGACGAAATGCCTCAATGAGTGGTCTCTGTTTGCAGGTGAAGCTGGTTTCGCCTAGTGAGATGCCAAAGCTGGGAAGGGCTGGGAGTTTGCAGAGTAGGCAAGCTCTTGTGCATAGTCTTGTGCATACTGAGAGCTGGGCTATTGACTTATCTTGGGTATCTTTTTTATTGTTTTCGTCTGCTTCTTTGCTTTTATTTGCTATGTCAAATCGAATTACTATTTATTAAGGAAAAAAGAAAATAAATGGTCGTGTTTCAAATAGAAAGTTTATATGGTATGAGAAAAAAAGAGTCTTGAATATAAAGAAAAGGTTATGATCTCTGTTAATAACTGTGGTGTTCTCCTCAGTTAGCCTTTACGAGTGTAAGTTTGTTATAGAGACACCATTGGGCCTTATTTGATATAAACTTAGAACATCGAGTGCTATCTTTTTTCTAAAAATGGATTACATGAGACCTATTGTCGTATTATTAACCCCACTACTACTAAGCTAACACACGGACGCTACAAGTGCTTTCTTTTGCTTTCAAAGTTGCTTCCACCTTTTGATTTGCTTGAAATATTGATCATGTTCCACTCTAGGTTTAATTTTTGTCTTTTGATTATGTTTTGCACAGGATATAATAGCTCGATTCGGTAAGCAAGAGGCGATGCCAAGAGATTTCTTCACGGATTTTGTGAAAGTGGCGCAAGATGAAGGTCGGCACTTCACCCTACTCGCGGAGAGACTGGTGGAACTGGGATCTTCGTATGGGGCCTTGCCTGCTCATGACGGTCTCTGGGATTCAGCCATGGCTACTTCAAAGGATTTGTTAGCACGTTTAGCTATCGAGCATTGTGTTCACGAGGTATCTATAAATTTCTCTCAGCATATGGCCATAATGTTATAGGATTACTATCTAAATGATGTGATTGTGAATACCCTATCACGCATCAATTCCCAGGCTAGAGGGCTCGACGTCGTGCCAACAACAATATCCCGTTTTCGCAGAGGAGGCGACGAGAAGACAGCTGAGTTACTGGAGAAAGTGGTTTATCCAGAGGAGATAACTCACTGTGCAGCGGGAGTGAAGTGGTTCAAGTTTTTGATTCTCCAACAAAGGTCGAAAAATGGAGACGTCACCGGTGAATGTCAACTCGATGAAGCTGAAGACAACGGGCGCATTGAAGCCGAAGTGATTCCTAAATTCCACGAGATCGTGAGGGCTTTCTTCAGAGGGCCGCTCAAGCCACCTTTCAACGAGATAGCAAGAAGTGCTGCTGGGTTTGGACCTCAATGGTACCAACCCCTTGCCATCAAAGACTAGTTCCTGTCTTCTTTCTTTCTTTTTATATACTTTGACAAAGAACAATGAGTAATATTTGTTTTTGTATCCTCTAACGATCAAATTGATTTGCCTTCTATAGGGATCTACGATTACCATATTTTTCGCAACAAATCCTCTGAACAATATGTAAAGGCTAAAAACGTGTAAGATCAATCAAACAAAGTGGAGGGAGACCAATTTATTGGCATGAACAAGACACTAAATATTTTGGCCACCAGATTATTCTTTACCTTTTCCTTTGCTGGAGCACGACAATAAGAAAAATGTCTTCAAGAGATCATTGTAGGAGAAATGAAAAAAACTGAGGAGCAATTGATGCCCAAATATGTTAACAAACTAACATGAATATTTGCCCCAAAATGGCTCTTGGCTTTTGGCTCTTATCTGTTGAAAACTAAATCCCGCGAAAAAAAGTGTACCGCGCAGCACGAAGAAATCAGAGCACGAGAGCTCTAGGAGAAGATCTTGACCATTCTCAAGTTCCAGATTGTGATCCAAGATAATTTCCATGGTTAGCGCTTGCTATATTTTATGCGAAAAATAACTCTGATGCCTTCTTCACAATAGAAGCTTTCGCATATCGCTGAAATTGGATTTGAGTGCTGCCACGAAAGCACCTGAAAAACAGATTGTTTGCAACATCACATACAGCAAAGTGCAAGCGGAATGTCAGTTGTCACAGATAGAAAAATAATTTTATCGACACTACATACCTCCAACTTTGCCATCAAAGACTCGATGATCAGCAGACAGTGTTAGATTCATTTTGTTAATAACAGCTGGCTTCTCGATCCCTGGAACAAGGTATATCCATGTTAAGAATTACAGTGTATAGCTAACAGAATCTTGTTTGAATGGTATGCTGAATGTATTACCGTCATCTCCTATAAATGGTTCTACAACTTGATTGCCCCGACCGACAGCAAGAATACCGGCCTTCATGAAGAAAATGGCTAATTTATCAGAATATGTAGTGTAAATCCACAGCAAGTATGCATTGAGTTAGAAATCCATGTATAAATAATATTATTCTGGGCCACAAAACCAAGTTCGGAAAAATTCTTGCTCAAGAAAGCTCTTGATTCACGGGTTGCAAGCTAATAAAATCATATATTTATTGCATTTGGAGCATACATGTTCAGCTGAAGGTGTAGAGAAAGAGTCAGCGAGTGAGGGAGAGAGAGAACCTGAGGTGGGTTTATAATTGCACAAAAATGATCTACTGGGAACATCCCCAAGTTGGAAATGCTGCATGACAAAAGGCACATTAATGGTGGTCTAGGAAATGGAAGCATTAATTCATTATATTCAACAACCAAACAAGTATACTATATAAGCACCTGAAAGTGCCGCCTTGGAACTCATTTGGCTTGAGCTTTCCAGCCCGTGCCTTTTCAGCAAGTTCTTTGACCTTTGAGAACAGCAAAGTTAAAAAATAATAGAGGTGTGAAATATATCTGTCCAAGCATAGCATTAAATGGTCCGAAAAATTGTAAGGCAATTTGGACAAAAGAAAGAGGGTTGCACCTCTGAGGATATTGATGATATGGACTTCTGATCTGCGTTTCTTACAATTGGAGTCATCAAACCCTGAAAGTGAAAGAGGTCATGTTGAGAAGCATGAGATGAGGGCTGTTAATTTTTTGGGAAGAGTGATATATCGAAAGAATACCTTCTCTGTGGCAACTGCAATGGATATGTCAACTGAATCGCATAATACTATTTCACCTTTGCTAACATCCCAATAAGCTGCATGATTAGTCAATAATCAGCACACTATTATAGAATAGTTTCATAAGAAAGAGCAACATTTGCAATAAATAATCCAGCTTATTTTGTGTGCTCATGTAAACAGTTGAGTGCAAAGGTGTTATAAAACAAAGAAACTTGAGTCACAAGCCAATCAATAAAGCAGGAAATATCTCTCCAAGTTTCTACCCATTTCATTACAATAAAATTATATGAAATAAAACAGCAAGTAGTCTTTAGTCTGTACATGCTCTCCCCACATAGAAAAACTTTCTACAAAAGATGTAGCATCTTCTGATGCTCAGTTAATCCATTTTGCAAACCAGCAACTGGTAATAAATGGGACACTTACCATTTGCTTCTGGAACATTTCTCAATGCAGTAGCAACCGCTTTGATCACAATATCATTTACTGAAACTTTAACATCATACTTTGCTGCAAAGCAATATAAAGTAAGATTAGGGAGCACAATGATGCTCTTCATAATAAGATACAGTAGAGATTGAACTCACTACCTTTGAGCTCCTTTCTGAATAGGAGAAGAGGATCCAGTATAACATCTAGTAAAAGGAATTCAAAATAAGATCACACTTCTACCACAATATTCAATGCTAAAAGATAATATATATTTGATACCTGTCGATAAATACAGATGAGGAGTGGATTGTTTTGATTCCAATAAGCGTGCTGCTATGACCTACAAACAATCAAGGGAACATTCTTTATACTCACCAGAAGATGTGTCAACAGCAATCACAAACAATTTATTATGCCAGACAGAATCATCTTTTAGAAAAATCCTACAAAAAGAGCTACACATTGTATATCAAGATTATCCCATCTTTCAAACCTGATATCATCAGTCTTCTACCAGATTACAGAGAAGTTTATGTTATGCGCATAAAATAAGCACAACAATTGCAGGATGAGATTCACCTCTGAGTATTAAAACCATGTACACAGATCTGTCACATGATGTTCTATGTTTCTGAGAACACCATAACCTCTATGTACAATATATTCCTCCCAGAAATTATCGAGAATCTATAACCTAAATCAGTAAAGGTAACTCTGGTTCAAATGACATTATTACTTTCAGAATAGTTCATGCAGATGCAAAAATTAACTAAAATTGACATTATCAGCACCTTGCGAATTTGACTGTTTGGAAGATCTTCATAACCATCATCCTGTACAGTGGATTTTGACCCTGCTGGTAGGGAGGAAGAAGTATGTGGATGGGCTTGAGGTGATGAAATCTTCTCCTTACCTACGGATAACTTGGAAGCCTTTCCAGACTTCATTGCAGCCAAAATATCCCCCTTCAGCAAAGTACCACGGGGACCAGATGCTGCTATTGATGATGCATCTAATCCATGCTCGCTAATTAGCAACTTGGCAGCAGGACTAATTCGATTAAAACTTGTTTTATGAGTTTCGACATCCTTCTTAGTAATTTTCTGTACGGGAGTTTCTTCTTTGGCCTTCATATCAGTCCTAACAGATGTTCTTACAGCTTCAAGGTCATTACTGTCCTCAACCTAGCAAGGAATAGACCCCCAAACCAACTAGTCATCTCTGAATCAAGCATCATAAGCAATATGGAGAAAGTCTTTTTGGTCAGAGAAAACAATGAAGAAGATTTCAGTAGTCTACACATTATGAACTTACAGTTATAGCAATGGGCTGCCCCACGGCCACATCTCTTGATCCTTCTGGAGCCAAAATCTTTGCCAAGAACCTGAAAAATCAACAAAACCAGACTTATTAGGAACAAGAAAAGAATGTTGAAGAGAGATTGCAGGAATCACACCAACTGTCAAGCAAATTAAATGGGAGCAAGCGTTTGAACCTATTATGACAACTATAAAAATGGCAAAGAACTTCATACGGCATGTTTAGCAGCAAATAACCCCCTCACCAAACAACCCAAGGCCCAAAACATCATTGAATAATAAAGATTATAATAAATTGACTTCAATTATCTCAAATGTAGTGTTCAAGGTGGACACAGCAGTAGTTTTACCAGAAGTATGTGGTCCATCAGAAATTGCCACAGAACAGAAAAACGTTTAAAAAGTATATTCTTAGGCATATAACCAACACAACTAAACATTTTTATTACCCTTCTTCAAGACATTCATATTCAACTGTTGCTTTATCTGTTTCAATTTCACAAATAACATCACCAACCTCAATCTGCAACAAGCACAGAAAGAAATGTCACCAGAAGGCAGTATATTAATGAAATATAGTTTGCGAGAGAAAAAGTAATATGACCTTATTGCCTTCTTTTTTCATCCATTTGGCAATATTACCCTGGTTCTGTGGATAAATAACAAATAAATTAAGAAGATAACATTCTTCAGCACAGAAAAAAATTGAAAATGTAAGTAAACTAGAAAGCCAAAGCTGCACTAACCATGGTAGGTGACAGTGCTGGCATTTCAAGGACCATGTGAGCGGGAAGTTCAGATGAGTTAATGTTCACAGAGCTTGATTCCTGCTTCTTGTCTACGTGTTTTGCTGCTGGTTCAGTGGAAGTTTTATCTGCAGCTTCTTTCCCACTTACAGTTGCAGGAATATTAGCTATATCATCTTGATCCTCGACCTGGGCAACCAGATTATCATCAGTCACGTATTACAAGATGGTGTCAGTAATATCACTTAAACTTGGTATCTCTCCTACGAGGCAGACCAGTAAAGCACATGTCTAATTCAGGAAATTTGCCAAGGCTTTATCCTTGAGTAGAACCCAATGTGCAAAATTGCAGCACTCGGACAGATTCTGCACAACTCTAATTAATTAACATAAAAGAGAGAATGATTTAGAAGTTTAGAAGTCTGACATAACTGTAATTGCTATAGGCTGTCCTATGGGGATATCCTTTGAACCTTCAGGAACCAGTATCTTAGCTAGAAACCTGCAAGCATATATAAATGGACTTTAGACTGGAATAATGACAACCAATAACAGAAGTTTGAATTCTAAAATTTACCCTTCTTCAAGGCATTCAAACTCCACGGTAGCTTTGTCCGTCTCTATTTCACAAATCACTTCCCCCACTTCAATCTATTCAATGAGAAGTAGAAACACATAAGATCAAGTTATATCTACCTTAAGGAAATGTATGAACATTGAACAGCATAGTATATGGAACTGACCTTATCTCCCTCTTTCTTCAACCACTTTGCAATGTTGCCTTGACTCTATAAGTAATTAAAAATATATAAGGGTTCCAGTGGCAGAGCTAAACCATTTTTTATCGTGAATTCCTATTACATATAGCCAGTTACCATTGTAGGCGACAAAGCTGGCATTTCAAGCACGATATGCTCAGGAATATCTGAAATAAAATTAAAACAATATAAGTACAGAGTGAACTAGATCATCAACAGCTACGTACAATATTTTCATCGCTAGTTTTCAGTTTACTACAACTTTAAGGGTTGACCACTTGCAAGTGGTGGTATGTGAAGGGCTCTGCTGTTGGCAAATTTAAATACTAATCTCTTACAGTTTATTTGCCAAAATGACTTTCAAGTTTCAACTCTCTAGAATACATGAAGCAGACAATTCCATTTCAGAGCTCTACTGAAATTTCTACTTATCTAGTGAAAATTAGCACTATTGGAGGGGTTATCACTACTGGAAGCCATAGTATCTTATTGTGAACTCAACTAACTATAATCATCTTAAGCCAAATATGGGGCCACACTCAAGACATAGAAGCATTGATCACTATTTACTGGAACTTGTCAACTTGGTATATGACATTCAACATTAAATTTTTTGAGGTAATAGATTTTAAGCCCAATTCCTCAAGATCCAAATCGACAATTAAATATTAATGGTTAACATGAAAATCTGAAATGCTAAATAAGGTTAGCTTGGGAAATCTATACAGTGGATGGAACTATGTAACTTAGTTACTGAAAGTTAAACTAAGCTAGCTTGATGAAGT
Source organism: Leonotis leonurus (assembly GCA_026898415.1). Taxonomy (NCBI): domain Eukaryota; kingdom Viridiplantae; phylum Streptophyta; class Magnoliopsida; order Lamiales; family Lamiaceae; genus Leonotis; species Leonotis leonurus. The sequence goes on from JAPKLX010000053.1 coordinate 555,348, forward strand.
TTATACACCAGAATGTCAAATTAAATTTTGAATAGCAAGTCTATGTTGAGTGAGAAGAGTTGTACCTGCAGATGAAAAGGAGCGGATACCGATCTTGAACTGTGAACCCCATAAATATGATTAGAAAAGGTGCAGATGATTATAGATATCAAAAGTACAGTTTGGCACCAACCTTAATCTTAGAAGAATTGCCATGAACGCCATTAAATAATGGAAACGATATTGGCCTGCAAAATTTCATGAGGAGTTTGTCGAAAAGCAAACGTTAACCAGTGGATTTACATGCTAACACCATTAGACCAATAATACTCCATGCAAATGATGAGATACAACAATCAGCTAGTTCTTTTCTAATTTCATTTGAGGCCATGAATTATAGGAAAAGGTTAGATTACAAGGAGGGTATGCCTGGACATAATTGTTGGATTATGTTCTGATGCTAACTGTGAAAGCTCAATCCATCTTAGTGAGTAATGTATAGTGAGAATCCATCTGATGGCCATTTGAAAGCCTTATAGCATGCCTGCACCATGTGGTGAGTGGCAAGTGGAAACAAGTCACTCCTTTGACAATTAGGTTAGTTAAAAATATGTCATAATATTTTACTTGCTCTAAGTCTAATTAGATTATATAAAGAAACAAAAATCATAAATCTGACAAAAGTATATAACTGATAGAAAAGAAGACAATAATAGACAAAGAAGGAAGGAGATAATCATTAAATCTCAATAATCCAAGATACAACATACCAGTATGTTTAATACAAATGTAAACAGAAGGTGTACTTAGAGGACGACAAAACAAGGAAAAGGAAATGAAAAGGACTGTAATGTGTACCTTAACAACTCTGCAGCATCAGAACTAGAACCTGATCCCCTAGAGCTGCAGCACCAATATGTTGGCAATAAGATGATAAACAATTAACAAAGCAAAATTGATACATAACTAGAAAATCCCGTATGAAGAATATAGAGAAAATTGGTCCAGGAATTCTATCAAATCATCTAGGTTCTCTTTTTAGAGGCAGAATCAATTGTTGAACAAAAGCACTGTGATTGCATACAGGCTAATATTACAGCTTACATATCCACTGGCACAATCACATGCCACCAATAGCATATGAACCATACGCACATAAAGCAACTAAACCACTCTGATAATAGCTACCTACGATTCTAAAGATACACTATTCCTCTTCAACCGCTTCCCTTTGTCAGAAAAGTTTGGCAATTGGCAATGATCTCTACTGCAGTATCAGTCAATGGTACTTTTTGAAGAACATTCATCCTTTATGACAAAACTACGCCATAAATAAGCTGGGACGAAGTCCGAGTTAAGCACAGAGCATCGACCTATTTTCCAAATTCTACAAAAGAAACTTAACTGTACCACATATATCTCTGAGCTAGTACAGTATCATCCCTCCCACATACCGCAAGAAACTCGCTGCCATTTTAATACAGCTGCATTCTTCATTGCATACTAAAACATCACAACAACAAGAAATGCAGCAGAATAACAATTACTTCCCACATTCTATTTCACTAATGGACTAATTCCAATGCCGCCGCTCCACCAACCACACTTTTTTTCTCAAAACGACGTAATTTCAAGTTCCAATCAGATCATGATTGACGATATCGTCACGTCAACCAAATTAAGTTCATCTAAATTCAGCGCCAAAAGATAACAAAAAACACGAGTTACCGATTGAGAAATGAATGAGCAGGTGAGAGAGAGAGGTAGCGAGCTCTGATAAGAGACGTAGCACGGGAGATCACCGGGTGCCTTAGCCTCAACAGCGCCATAGATCAAATCTCTTTGCAAATTCACCCCTTTCGGCTATCTGTATTCAATAATTTCTACGTACGCACTCAGAACTACAAAGAACCAAACTTTGTTTTCCCTTCTCTTTCTTTTTCTTTTTTTCTTATTGGTATTTATTTATTATTAATTTGATATGGATATTAAAAAAGTAAACTTAAAAAATTACTATAAAATAATATTTTACATATAAAAAATTTCCATTTTGTGAAAAATATTCATTTTTAATACACAATCCAAAGAAACATTACTATTTTCATAAAAATTGAGCTACGAGGGGCCCGATTATAATTGGGATTTAGAAAAGTCGGTCGCGATTTTTCTTTTTCGTTTTCTATTACGGCTACGTTTTTTTAAGTGATAACTTTAGCTCATGAAAATGTGGGATAAGAGTATAATTAATCTTTAAATTTTTTATTTTTATCTATTTCTTATATCTAAATTATAATTATATCATTTTTTTCTCCTTCATAACTAGAACGAAGGAGAAAAAAAATGATGTAATTATAATTTAGATAAGATGGATAAAAAATAAGAGATTTAAAGACTAATTATACTTGTATCCCCATGAAATAAATTTATCATTAAAAGAGAACCTAGCCTACAATGACAAGTATACTTATTTTTAATTCGTGAAAAAAGTAGGAGCGTTTTTACATTAGGCCACTTTATTTTATAAAGTACGAAAATTTTACTTATTTTATTATTTTAGTTCGTTTACAAAATTATTAATCACTTTTGTCTTTATAAATCCCTCCCACTTGGTGACAAACTTCATTATTTGAAGATACCAGTTAAATGTTCCGAAAGGACAATGGAGTTGGTAAGTGGTAACATAAAATATAACTAGTTGATCATTTTCAATGAATTTACAGTTTTGTAATGCGACATGATCTCGAAACGATGATATGTAGTAATAATATTAAATCTTAAAAGGATCCAATTCAACCCAAATGTAATAGTAAAAAATTTGAAGGACCCTATATAACATAACATAATCTAAAAGAACTCAATAAATAAGAGCTCAATACTAAAATGCAAACAAATAATGATAATTTATTTACTGTATAATTTAGCATAAAGTTGGAAATACCACGTGAGAAAGAAAGCCAAGTTACTTCTAAAGTCGAGTAACATATCTCAAATTACATAGCTGATTCTCAGCAGCAAAATTATAGACTGCTGGAAAATATAGATTCAACAAAAGTCTCTTTCCACCCAAAAAATAAAGTTCATCACCAACACTAAAACTTTCACGGCTTTATTGGATAACAGGAAACATTTGCAGCAACATTAAAATAAAACAATAGAAATGAGAATGAGAATTGATACACTACACGATATAAGGACAAGTACCAGAGGGACGCAGACGAGCGTGCTCTGCTCAACCAAGGCCTAGTTCTTTACTGAAGTCACATGCCTCAGAAGCATGGAGACAACATCAGGAGAGATTCTGGAAGCTTCTGTCTTCAGGTGAGCAATCTTTGCATCTGTTTCTTCTTCAAGGCGCTTGACATTAGCACCCGAGTCTCCACTGCTCTGTACACAGGAAGGGGGGAGAGAGATGAAGAAAAGTTCAAGCACTCGGAGAATATAAAGTAGAATTTCTATTTGTATGTGCCCTGCTCCTTAGAAGCATTAAGTGAAGGAAGAAGATGAACTATTATGATTACGTTCGGTTCACCTAGCTATGCTAGATAAAATGAGATGCCAATAGTAATAAATGATTACCTCGGTCACCTTCCTTTGGTATTCAGCCTCCATGTGAGCACGGAATTCAGCAATTTCCTTCTCGGCTTCCTCTTTTGCTTGCTTCAATCTCGCTTGTTTTGCTGCTCGTGAAAGCCAGAGTATACAAATAGCTAAGAGTGAGAATCTCTTATATGTTGATTACAAATATTAATAAGGCGCATCTGCATGAGATGATGTGATATCTAATGTAAAACATCAATGTTGGTGAACCATAGCGTCGCTTCATTACTACCTATTATCGAACACAAAGGCACATATTAAGGCAGGCATCTTAGTAGAAACTTCTACACAATTTTTTACGAGATGGACTAGAGGATTCATCCACCCCTATATCCCTCTGAACCTTCCGACAGCGGAAGAAAGTGAAAAGAGGTATTATCTAATAAATAAATATAGTCCTACAAGAATATAATAGATATTTAGTGCAGTCAGTTCATCATTATATTTTTAATGTCTCCAGAAAAGGTTTCCTAGGGTCTACAAAACAGGAAAAAGAAGTATATACTATTAAAAGCATGGACTCCTCAGTAAAAAATTAACCAGTTCTAGCAGCATTGACAATGTGCTGAGCCTCTTGTTCTGCAGCTAGTAAGAGTTGAATTCCGTTCTGGCTACTGGAAGCCATATCGAGAGAAATGGAAGCAAGACTGCAGAGACAGAACTACATTAAACTCACAATAAGGTGATAGCAAAATGTCATCAGTCTGAAATCACAAAACTGAACATAATAAACTTGTTTCACATGTGCACATCATCAAAAACAAATCATCCTTCACCATGTTTCCAATTTATTAAATCACACCATAAAAATGCTTAAGTTGAGAAGACATCATTATGAATGGCTTAAAAATCAAGTCTGCAAGGGTCAATTTTGATTAACTGAACTGATATGGGAAGCAGCCAGTCAAAAAATATCACCAACCTTGCAAGATAGTACTTTGAGCTTATTCTTTAGATCATCACTGAACTAAAAACAGAATTGTACAAGCCTTCAATACCAAATTTCCCAGTAAACAACAAATACAGAAGCCATTTGTTTTTCAGAGAGATTAACGGATTAATACGAGAACAAAAACGGTAACAGATCCCATCTAGCTATATCCAATTCAAACCTCAGGAAAGCACACACTTCCAACTCAAATTAGTAGAAGCCAACAGCTCAACTACAATACGAAATCACGAACCCCAAAGTATAAATACATTTGGCGAAAATATCGAATCACGAAATAAGAAGACTCGACGATCGCAATCCCAAATGATGCTTCAACCAATCACATTTCCTCAATCCATTATTAGATCAGCATAACCTAAAATACGTTTTGGAACCAAATTCTGACATTCACTGATTCAAGAATGAAAAACAGCCTATTTCGGAGAAAAAAAGATGTATATCACAACAAGATCTGCAAGTTCCGGTGAATCAATGAAAAAGATTTGGTCTAGCACAAGAACAGATCTAACCATCCAATAATTGCAGGAACTGAACATGATCGGCAAATTGGAGAAAGTTAAACAAAGTTCCAACTGTTATGGAAGAAAGCATAGAAGATTGGAGCATTGCACGCACCTGAAGAGAGAAAGAGAGAGATGCAGAGAGGCGAAGCAGAAACTTGAAAGAGAGAGTTGGGTAAACAGCTATCGATTATATGTTGCTAAATCTTATAGTAATGACTAATGAGGATCAGCTTTGAAATCGCACGAAATAATTAAGACCTTTTTTCCTATAAAATCAAAACTAAGAAGTCGGTAAAATTCAAATTCCCCACAAGTTATAAGGAAACAGTGACATAATTTATTTGAGTGTATTAAAATAATAAATTGTGGAAAGTTATTATTTCTCCATCCCCCAATTTTCTTTTCCAAATACACCATTTAATTTATATATATATATATATATATATATATCTTAAAGTAAAACTAGAACGCATAAAATATAAACTTAAAGCCATTATCACTACATTTAAAACCCACCTACAATTTACATGCAAATGTACAATAATAAATACGAATATGTTCATTCGAAATCAATTGTCATTACTTTATCACATATAAATATGTTCATTACATTTGATGATAATTTGTCACGTTAACAAACTTACAAAAATTTAGATTGAAAACTCGAAATTTTCCCCTCTCAATTCGAATTCCATTCCAAAAATTTTGGCATCCAACTCGAGATTGGAATTAAGATTTTGGAAAATTTTGAGACTTGAAACTTGAAAGTCCTGAATTCCGATTTGAACTACCAGTTTTTTGAATTAAATTTATAAATTCTAAATATTTTGGTCTAGTTCGGTGTTCGACTAAAAACGTATCTTAAATTAATCCAAATGAAGTGCAATACGTGTAAAGTCGACTCGATTGTCGTATCTCAAAGAAAGAATGCATAGCTATCAATCATCAGTACTAAAATGCAAAGAATGAAATCTTAAACATACTATGACCAGGATTAGATTGCACAAAGATTAAGAACTCTAAACTAATACGAAAAGCAATAAACGGGGATACACAAGTGATTGAAGTCTAGGGTAAAGATTATCTCTAATCTAGGTCAATGCTTATTTAATCAAACCAAATCTTTAATAGGTTTTCCCTAAGTTGATTAGCCAATAACTTGCATATTCTTAAAGTTAATCTGTGTCTAGCACTTACGTGTATAGATCACACTTAGAGTAACACTAATCAAGATATGATTACCTATTTTACGTTTCCGATTAGTAGGTTATGTTGTTTGATTAAAAAAGAGAAATAGAATTATTCATTGATGAAATTAATCCTACTTCTAGAGTTGCACATGGTGATCAAGCATGGAAAACTCTTAAACACGGATCAAACAACCATTAAGAAGATCAAATTAAAGCATTAAACCATAGATAAGAAACAATCAAACCTTAGATAAGAATTTAGACAACCATAGTGAAGAGTAATTCCATAAAAAGATTCATTGAAGATAACTTACTAAGAATCCACAATTCGGTTGCTAAATTCATTCAATCCTTGGATACCCCAAGACACTAAACTAAGAAAAACAGCAAGAACAAGTGTTTGAGAACTATTCTTCAAGTTACAAAGGTTAGGGATAAAGAAAATACGCCCAAGAACTACTTAAAAGTCGCCCATAACTGATTGCCAGCAGTCGCTGGCTACACGTTTTTGTCCTTGTTTGAACTGCCGAGCCAGCGGTCGCTGGCCTCTGCTTTCTGTTCCACTGCAGCAGCATTCCCAGCGATCGCTGGCTGCACGGCCAGCATCGTTGTGTTCTTCTTCTTCCCGTTCCATGCTCGTACGCCTCTTCTTCGCCCGACTTTGCATTAACGGTCTTTTCAGCACTAATCCTACCTCAAATCATCATCTTCCTCTCCATCCTGTGTAATACACTACAAAACAAGAACCGGCGTAAAGACGAACTAAAACAATATGAAAAATATAAAAAACAAAGACATACACACTACATAACGAGCTAAAAACGTAACAAGAATACACTAAACATTCGGAAATTCAGAACTATTCGATACCTTTTTATTCCGAACCACAACTAAGACTTAAATTTTTTCAATTTCGTAATTCAAGACTCCCAAAGACCCAATCGGGACCGATACCGGAACTAAGACCATAAAATCGATAATTTTTGAAACCAGAACTTGATCATGTTCCCATTGTCACCTCTAGTAGCAAATGAATAACAATAATTACTCATATATACAAACATATGGAGTAATAAATAGACTCATGTCACCTCATTCTCTAACATCCCATAAGGACTGCAAATTAATTGTTCCCTAAAAAAATTTTTGAAAAAAAAAACTATATCTATAGCACAATTTCTTGTGGACTATCTACAAAATTTGCATCAACAAAAACAAAACTAACTTTAAAAATAAGATAAAATAAAAATCAACTTGTAATTAACTTAACTATACATCCCAAGCATCCTTTCTCCTTCCAAATTCCAACTTCCTCTCAGTTAAACTACCATACATTTCAGCAAACTTCTGCAGACACTTGCTTCTTACCCCATAGTGAGCTTGAGTGTTCCGACTAATCGCAACGCCCGAGAATTTAGACGTGTCGATCGCCCATGCAGGCCTCACGTACTCGACCGAGCTCGTCTCTGAGCTCGCGTTCGCATACAGATAGTTCATTAGCACGTCCTCACAATTGAAAAATTCATCGACCAACGCCCTACCCGGGGCGGCTTCATCGCTCCAGTACCTCTCGAATGCTACCCGGCTATCAAAGAACGCGGCCCCAGTCAAGATCACATTGTATCCGTTGTGCTTGCGGGCGTGCCTCTCGCCTCTGTACTTCAATGGGTTGCCGTCGGCGAGGCGGGGGTAGAACCCGACTATCCGGTTGGGACGCTCACGCCACACATGGAAACCACGCTCCACGTCGTCGCAGGTCATCATGATGTCGTCGTCGAGCTCGAGAACCGCCCGAGTCTTGATCATCGGGTCCACCTTGAAGCGGTTGTTCAACGAGTTCTTCTCCTCCACCCGTATCCGCACTGGCACTGCTGAGTCAAAATCGCTCGGCCGAGGAGGCGTGCCTTTGTTCCACACCACGACTATCTCCCGTACTGAAGCGCATCTCGAGTAATGCTTCACGTACATATTCAGATTCCACAGCCGGGCGTTGTAGGTCATCGTCAGCAGAGTGAACTGAGAATAGTGACCATCCAACGGGTAGGCTTCCTTCGCGCCGCTCCCACCATATATGTACATAACACTAGCACACGTCAGCCCCACAGCAACCAGGATCATGAGAGCGAGGACAACGGCTCCAACAAACGTGTTCAACCTCATTTTGGCATGAAGAGTCGAGCTCACTCTGTTTAAATGACTACAGAAAAGTCGGAGCCTCGAAGATAAGTTAGGTCTCTCCCAAGCCAAGACAGTCACAGTATCACTTCTCTTCCCCATGCTGTGAGGGCACCAACTTAATGGTACGATACACCTCACAGCCCCAACTAAGATCCCTACTAGTATGATAAGCGCACCAACAGAAACAACCGAGGTTGATCCAAGAATGAAACGACGAATCGAATCTCCCGAGAAGACTCGGTCGCCATCAACAACTGCAATCCATTCTCCCGAACTCAGCTGCCGCACATCTAGGTGATGGTTGCGTGCACCATTCCAAGCATTTATTCCCTTGTTCGAATCTTCAAGACTGAAGGGAGCATCAACCTCTCTGAACTCATCAGTGGTCAGAGATTCGATTTTGAACAATCGAATCTTGTGCCCATACGTCTCACTGCAGTCTTGACCAACGCGGTATAAATCTCCATTATACACGAAAAGCCTGCCTCCATTGCGAGCACCCATGGCCTTGTATGTATTGTATATGGGGTTCCTTTTGTGAGGCTTCCAAGGACCAAGAGGCGAGTCGCTGTGCCATATCTCGAGCTGACCGTTTTGCTCTGTGCCAAGCCAACTTCTGTCCGAACCAAGCAGCCAGAACTTCCCCTCATGAAGAATGATAGAGGAATCAACGAGTGCCTTCTTTAAAATAATCTTCTCGAGCGTCCATTTCAAAGGGAAGTTAGTTGCACGATAAAGACGAACGTCGCCATTGAGACTGCCCTCGGGCACCATATATATCTGCAAGGAACAATAGGCATTGAAAATAAAATCAAGAAATGAAACTGAGATGAGAACTCAATGTGCATGCTGCTGAGAATTGGGATTTTACATTTCCATTATAGTCAAATACGTAAGGGTAGGATAGGTGCCATTCTTCATCCAGAGCAATGCCCAACTGCTGCCACGTCGCTCCGTCGTCTACACTCTTTGCAACTCCAATATCTCCATGCCATGTAACAGAATTTTTTGTTTCATAAAAAAGATAAAGGATGTCACCCTGAAATATTCGATCGACAACAAATATCAGATAAAGTTATGCCCAAGACGCAAAGAAAAAACACCTAACATGACAAAGAACTTCAACCTAACATCTTAGAAATTAAAACAGAGGTTGCATGCACAGAATCAGCACACGGCTGGGAAATCAAGAATTCAGAAAACCAACTAGCAAATAGCAATAGTGCACCAGTTCACAAGAAACAATTGAAATTCATTCACACATCACACAACATAAACCAATTATAATAGGAAATGCTGACAGCTAAGGACAATTCAAGCTTAGTCGAGGGAACTCTTGAGATGTGTTTAAGGTTAGTATGGATCAACAAGATATGATAAAGGGATGCTTGACCTAAAACAACTTAGCAATTAGGATTAAAGAAACTGACACTCCACTATTAAATATTTGATCTTTATTGTTTCAGGGCTCATATGATCTTATCGAATTAAAACCTTTATACTCTGCTTTATCCCTCTTCACATTGTTCCCACTACACACCAAGATATATTAGTATTAGCAAACCCCATGTGACACAAATGGTAATATAAATGTTATACAATATGATATTATCCCATTTGAGTAATTGAAATGATAAAAAGGTTGAGGATTGGACACTTGGAATCGAAAACATATGTAATGCCACCAATCCATTGCACTTAACAATTCGCCTTTCTGTTACCAATCACAGGGTACCAATTCAATTGCAGAGATAAATATTACAAAAGGAAAAAAAATACCTGTACATAAAGAAATGGATCAGCAACGAAGTTAGTTGGAAATCCAGCATCAGATAGAGAGGCACAAGTCATCACTGGGTTGGCGATAGGCCATGCTGCAGTCTCATTCTTCCACACATTCATCTGTCACCCAATTTTAACAAGTTAACTTCACCCGAAACGAGAAGGACTACAAAATTCCAATTGCCACAAACTTATCAACTCTGAAACTCATGCAATACTTGTATGAAATTAATTAAATAAAATTTTAGAAATCATGAACACCATCATAAGATATTTATCTTAGAACCAAATCCACAATCTTCAACTAATATTTTGTAATGAACCTTAGGACTCTGAAAAGAATAAAACAACTATTGAATTTGAAATAATCATTTTGGGAACCATTTGCTAATAGAAGAGAACTCAGTAAACAGCATAAAATTGAAAATAGGAAAACGGCCGTATTCATGCATCTTTCTGTAGCTAAAAACTTGAAAGAAATATTTAAGAGGAAACCAGTTTTTCTTTTTATTTTCCATAAAAACTGTACCTTTGTAAAGTATAATTGACGGTAAACATGTTTCACCACAGGTCAGAAAAACCGAAGAAAACCCAGAATCTACAAGAACTCCAAAAACTCTCTCTCTCTCTCTCTCTCAAGCTCACACTCACAAAAACACAAACACAGACACACAAATCGATATGTAGATATATCATACTAATTGGAAGAGATAAACTTACGGCTTCAATGGGTTTGAGAGAAAAAGGCGAGTCTCCATAGTAAACGCCGAGCGCCCACGAGCCCTCACTGTCGTCTAAACAGCCAAGCGCAGCGATCCCCCGGCGCACGTTAGGCGTGACCATGTACCTCCCGTACAAACTCCCAATCATGCCCAAAACCACAAACGACGACAAGAAATACGCAAAAGTTGACGGCAACACGCACCGCTCGTTACTCCCGTTCCCATTCTTGCTACTAACACCGTTACTCTTCCCACCTCCGCTCCACCGCCACCCTCCGACGCTACCGGTGGCTCCAAAAGCAGGGTTCGGGCTTGAACCCATTCCCTCAAAGACTATATCTAATTTAATCTAATTTTAAATTTTTTTCACGACCAAAATCGACGCCGCAACGACCGCGCGGTGAATCCCGCCGAGAATTCTCACCGTCGGTGCGGCGGCTTTGCATGCGACGGAAAAACCGGAATTTATCGCATAATCTTCCACCCCGCGATGAGAATGAAGCTTCTGGAATTCCGCCTTTTCCTTTTTACTTATCCTTTTGATTCAATTTACAGTGTTGGGTGCTTGAAATTGCAATGCCACAAACGGAGTGAAAAGGTGATGAAATTTGCGGCGAGTTTTGAATGGGTAGGCGGTAGGGGATTGGGGGTTTGGCTCCTCTTGTTTCTTCGATTCCATATGCCTCCTTTTTCCTCGGTGTTTCTGAATTTAGATTCATTCATATTAGATTTCACCAACTTATTATTCATTTTGTTATTTTAAATAAATATAAACTAGTTTTATAGAACACGTATTATTTGATCAACGCATATTTTAATAAAATGTAATTGAGTCGAGCAACATTAGATTGAATTTCACAAAAAAAAATTATTGAGTGTTAAAATATATTCCCTTCATTCCACAATACATTTTTTCTATTAGAACGTCACATTCTATAGCAGGCTCGAAAAATAACAAAAATTATCTATTAAAAAATGTGTTGATTCTACCATCTTTATAATACGTACACACTTTATACAATCTTCTTACTAATCGTGCTGAAAAAAGAGTATTTTTAAAAATGTTTATGTAAAAACGTACTCCCTACGGCCCATTTTACTTGACAAGTTTTATTATTATAATACACTCATATGAATATAAAACGCGTCAAGTAAAGTGGGCCGGAAGGAGTACCAAATACATATAAAAATGTTTTCAAGGTTAGATCATGTTCAAAAATAAAATATTAAAAACGTACCAAAATAACAAAACATGGTTTTAAAAAACTGACTGAGTATAATTTGTATACATAATTCAATAATAGAATTAAACTTCATCCACATATTTAAATCAAACTATTTTTTTTGAATGCAAATTGAAAAAAATAAATAGTCGATAGATAAATATTAATGTGTACATATAATACTAGGACTGTTTTCACCACAATTTAATGTACAAACCGTTGACGAGACAATGACAATATTAGTCATTATAATTTCGTTTTATTAATTTATATTTAATAATATTAAATTATATTATAATCAATAATTTCATTTGCCACTAAATCCTATCAGGGATTTAAAAAACCTCATGTAAATACCATGAAATAAGGTTTGATATTGATCCTATTCCACTCAAAAATGAAAAGTTCGACACAATTATGATTTTTTTGGAAATTGGATCTAGTTACTAATTCATGATCTGGCATGTAGAGTTTTCATTCTCGATTCTACGATAATTTTTAAGAAAGCCTTCCATTTGCTTCTCTTCGATGGAAATTTGATTTTCTCATAATGTATTCTAATTGTTGGTCTAATTATTCTTTTGATAATCGATTCAACCTCTGATTAAAAACATATACCTTGGTTATATTTCATTTTTTGAACAAATAATCATTTTTAATATATATGTTTGGACGCGCACGTACACACGACACGTTTCTAGTGGTCTATGTTATCGTAATCTTTCAGTAAACGAAAGGCTAAGTGATAAAGATTCTGAAATAAAGGTTTTCTTCTTATCATTCAGTCCTTTTACGTTTTTGTTTCAATCAAAATGCTATTCTTTTTAGCTGGTGAAATTTTGGGATCGAGATTTAGAGATTTAGAATTTCCCGATCCCAATCCGAGTCCCGAATTATAAAGGACCAGGACCGAGATTGGAAAATTAAAATTTTTCGAGACTCCAAATGTTCCAAATTTAATTTTTAAATTCGAAAAATTTAGTCTCATTCGAAAAATTTTGGTCTCATTCAGGACCAATTGAGACATTTTTTGGGGACCAGGACTTAAAAGTGACCACTTTACCCAAAAAAATATTTTTAAAATATTAAAATCTATTTTTCTAAAATATCACTTTACTTTTTTAATCTTCATGCTATTTTTTTTTGTGGCCTATTGTAAAAAGTAGAAGAACCTATTTTAAATAAGTTTCAATTACAACACAAAAATAATTTTTGAATTGCACAACATACAAAATCTAGCCTCTGATTCTACTAACCAAATACCAACATTGAAGCCACCATACTTGCCAAAGGAACTGAAATGTTATCGTCCACTATTCCGTTGGTCGGGAGTGACTCCACGAACGATGCGACCAACGAAACCAAAGCAACCCCTTGTACAGTTCTCATCCAATCCACTTCGACATATCCCAGGACCGAAAAGTAATACAACATGCTGTAGTCATGGCAAAAAACATGTTTACATGATCATAGATTCGAAGCAATTATTATTTTGGGTTAACATTACACAAGTAAAATATGTCCCAGAACGCGCGGGACCATACACCCTAAAAACGTCCCTACCCGATTCCGTCCCTGGTAGTTTTGACACCTCTTGTAGTATAATTATAGATGTACTCTGTTTGGATCTGATTATAGTTCCCCCTCTTGATTATCATTTTGGATTAATCAAGTTTTTGAGAAAGGAAAAATTATACTCCCTTCGTCCCAGTAAGGATGAAACACTTATTTCCAGCACGGTTAGTAAGAAGAGTTTTGGCGATAGTGTAAAAAAGGGTAGGATCGATCAACACTTTTTTTAAAGAGTTAACTTTTGATATTTTTGGATTCTACCAAGTTTATTGGGACAATCCAAAAATGAAAGTGTGTCATGTTTAGTGAGGCAAAATAACTATACAAGTTATAAGAACATCAAGGGTTTTTTAAATCAATGGATTACCTAATAGAAACCAAGAAACCAAATAGGAACATGGCAATGCTACCGGCCCAACTCTTGTCCGGGTTGTAAGGAATTTTCACAGAGCCGAATCTCCGTCCCATGATATCAGCAATGCCTGCAGCGCAGCAAGTTTTAACCAAGCCGAAGAAGATACAGGCGACCGGGTATAGATATTAAAGGTGGAGGAGATCTTACCATCGCCACCACACATCATAGAAAGCGAAATCATTCCTACGGGTGAATTACGCCAAAAAACAACAGCACATACAATCAATACAAGAACATAATAAAGTGGACCCCTAAGCAATTCCCTGCAGAACAACACAACTATTCATGATATATCATGCTACTAATAACAACAAATTTAGTACAGAACAACGCAATGTCACAATGCTTACTCGGCCTTCCCTTCTCGACTGACTGATTTGATTAGACCTTCATCCGTACTCAACGATAGACCATTTATCAAAAGCCTCAAGCAGTTCACACACGGCACTAACGAAGCAAAGTAACGAGCCCCCATAGATGTGCTAATCTACGAGTAAAAGTCATCAGTTGAAGTTTCTAATGACATATAAAAACAGAAACTATAGAAAGATTCAGAGCACAGAATGTCCCCGCGGCATAGCTGATACCTGAAAATCGGCCAAGATGCTAAAAAGAGCAGCCCCGATAAAATATGGACCAGTTTCCGGCTCAATTTCTGTTGTTGCACAAGATATTAGGAACTACACATTGGAAGGTGATACAACTCTAGATCTATATATAAGTATCTTTGGTTATTGTACCTCAATTTGAACATTTAATGTCCATATATCCTCGATCAAATTTTGAACTTCAAGCAAGAACTCAAGGTTAATTGTAACATTATTATCATTTCCTAAACATGAATGACTAGAGAAAATTTATGAACTGAAACTTCCATAAATGGCTAAAAATGCATCACACAATATTTTTGCTTTAAACATTGCAAAGCATAATCGATGGTGTATGAAATAAAATGTAGCCAGAGAGCAATAAATTACACAAGGTGCAATATCAATTATCAAGAAGAAAAAAGTCAGCCACAAACTAACACCCCCTTTTAACACTTTAACTCCCACCAAAAGGGGGGAAGGAGAGCGATATAATGCTACCCAGGAAAAGAACTTTCGTGAATTAGGAATGAAGAAACAGAATGAAATAGCGTGGCAGAAATTTAATGCCAAATCTGTTAAAAAAATCTCTTGATTTTAACATTGCTATATGAAAAGTCCATTTATGCACCAGTCTACTACTGCGCCAGCTGCAAATCCGTTAAGGCAGATCTTACCATTTCCATTTTCACCTCTCAAGCACAGCATAATAACACAAAAAAATGCTCTGTAGTTTTATCTTTATGCCAAATTTAGCTTTCCGATCTAGGTCATACCGAATCACTCTCTCTCTCTCTCACACACACGCACGCAGTCATGCATGTGCGCGTATACCGAGGCGGAGGGGGGAACGATTCACCTGTTCGATGATGTTGCGGCGCGTGAGGTTATCGAAGGTGGAGACCAGAGCATACGAGCCGCCGAATACCAGCGCGGTGGCGCCGGCGTCCTGGAGCAGCGGGCCACCAAATTCGAAGGCGGCAAAGACGGCGGCTCTCGGGCGGCGCAGTTGACGGTGCTGGGTGAGGATATGTGCCGGGAGAGCGGATGGGGGAGCGGCGATGCGGCGGCACAGATAGTGTGCTGAGGATAAGGTGGCGGTGGCGGTTGCTGCACCCCGGTTCATGATAGCACGGTGAGCCATGTGATGGTTCAATACTGTACTTGGTCTACGGTTTTCGATTTTTTCGAACTATTGTTGATTTTAATTAAGTAGACAAAAAGTGCAAACTTTTAATAACGGTGGATCAGGGGCATCTTTGTAATATATTTTAAATTCTTTTATTTAAACAAGAATACAAAAAAAGTTTGAAAACGGACAAAAACCACAGATTTATAGATGTAAAGATAAGTTTGTTATATATTACTACTTTTACTTTCTTGGTATCTTTGATCAAAATTGTAAGTGTTTTTTATCAAATGAGTCAAGAATAGTGGGACAAATGGAGTAACAAAAATAGTCATTTGATAATAGTCGTTTAACTAAAATTGTGATAATTATTTATTAATTGAGATTTATTTATTAGTAAATAAGTTTATATTTATTTATTATAAAATAATAAAAATACTGAATAATACTAACAAAATAAAATTTATCATATAGTAATTTGTTTGCTTGTATTGAACTTACATGACATTGTCACATGAGTAATAAATGGTCCATGTGTATTAGAGAGACGTAAGTGAAAACTAAAATACGTGAACTAAATGATTTAAAAAGGTTCCACCTAATTTTGCTATAAAAGGTGAAAATTAAAACTAACCACTATACAATATATGTATCTTTAAAATACACAATATCTAAATTTACATATATAAAATACTCACATTTTAGAAGTGGTAAAAAAATAGCCTAATTTATTCTATGGACCCCACACACTTTTAACTTAAACAACACATCGTAGTTTGAAATTGCAATTATTATTTCATCATCAAACTTCTCTCTCTCGCACGACCCACAACGCCAAACCCCACAACCGTTGAAAACTCCTTCCCACAATCGGTGCTCTCCAATTTTTGAAAGCATGTATACAACCTTGCGTAAATTGTATCCACCGGTGGATACATATGTAGAAAACATGTATATATTTAACTTTTTTGTCAAAACATGTATAGATTATGACTTGATATCATCTGTAGTGTTGCAAAATGGTACAACCGATGGCTATGGAGCATCCACCGGTGGGTAGGCTAACGACCGATGGATGCATTATCTCACTATATTGCCACCGGTTGTTGAGTATTTGATGAGATTATATTTTTAAGAGGCACCACTGTTGTATGTGATTCTGCAGTGTTTACTTTATTTTTATCATAATTTTATGTTTGGTTCTTAATGTTGATTCCAATAAAATGTGTAAGAAGATGTAAGAGAGTCTTACATTTTTTTATTAAGATTGAGTATTTTCTACATGTACATTAAATTTTGGGTATGTTGTACATGCACCTTTTGCAAAATGAATAGTTTTACATATTATCACTTTGCTAAATACTTAATTCATCCCAATAAAATCTGACTCTTTTTTATCAAAACAAGCAAACTCTTTTTTATCAAAACAAGCAAATTTTAATATAATAGATGGAGTATGATTTTTTTTAAAACTTGGAATATCATCTTCAATTAAAAAATTTTAAACTTTATTTTGTCGTGTAATTAAATTTATCGATTTTAATTACTCCATCCGTCCACCAAAATGGTTTACGTTTTGCCATTTTGGGATGTCCACGAAAATGGTTTACATTTGAAACTTTCATTTTATAGTAAGTGGACCCACCACATCCACTACACACAACTCAATTTAAAACAATACTTTAAGTAGGACCCAAACTCCACTAACTACTCACAACCAATTTAAAATTATATATGAAGTGGGACCCTAACTCCACTAACTACATACCCCCATTAAAGTCAAAACACAATATTAAAACCCGTGTCAGGTCAAACCGTAAACCATTTTCATAGACGGAGGGAGTATTATTTATTAAAAAAATTTAAAAATATATATTGTGATATAAGGAACCATATTTAATAAGTATTTGAAAATGATATTCACTTTATATAAAAAAATGTTATTCATTTTGTAATTTTAGTCATTCCACAAATTTATTATCCAATTTTCTTTTTCCTTCATTTTTTAAGATGTGTGTTGGGTTAAAATGGATAACAAATTTGTGAATGCAAGCAGTAATTTTAAAAAAAAATCATGTACCCTACTTCAAATTTATCGAATCTAAAAATCAATTAAAAATGACATTAAATATTAAAAATACTTATATATTTTAATAGTGAATGAATAACTTTGATAAAATAGAGAATAAATGACTTTTTTAGACTACCCATGTTGGTGACGACCTACGTTGGCTAATCACCTTCAAGTGATGATCTTTTACTTATTTTATTGTGTCATGTATTAATATAGATGTGAGAAAATAATAATTTAATTAAAATTTGAATCAAGATAAAATCACCATTGAAAATAGTGGACTCATTGTTAAAAGTCATTTATATATATACAAATATATATCACACAATTATAATTTTAAATTCATTCATTCATTATTTAAAAACTCAAAGCGTAAAGAGCCTTGACTTAATTGGGTTTTTTTAATTGTTATTAAATTTAAATTATTATTGTGTTGTTAATATATACTCTCTCTGTCTACTATTTTTTTCTCGTTTTGCCATTTTGGTCCGTTCATTAAATTTCTTTGAATTTGTCCACTTTTATTTATAATTTTGGTAACCCTTCCTTTTTACTCATCTATCTACATATTACCTTTTATCAATTTAAGTCAAACTATTTTATTAAAACTCGTGACGGGTCAAAGTGAGAGTATTTTGTATGAATGATGAAATGGCGAAGGAATGACTTTTAAATTATGATTTATATATTAGTACATCAACTGTACTCACCACCGAAGATGGGGGAGAAAATATTACATTTGTTACGATATTTACTCTTATCAGTTTCGCTTAAAGTTATCACAATAAATGTAGGGGTAATAGGTAAAATTACCCACTTTCATAAAATAAAAATAAAAAAGGGTTAATGGGTTACACTACCCAATTTCATAAGAAAAAAATAAAAAATGCCCACCCATAATAAAAAGATAAAAAATACTCATACTTATAATTTTAACCCTCAATTATAACATGAGCACATGATCACTTTGATCATATTATTCGAAAAAAATACCATGAAATAAATTATAACATGAGCACATGATCACTTTGATCATGTTATTCGAAAAAAATACCATAAAATAAATTATAACATGAGCACATGATCACTCTGCTCATGTTATTCGAAAAAAATACCATGAAATAAATTATAACATGAGCACATGATCACTCTGCTCATGTTATTCGAAAAAAATAATTAACCCAATAATAAAAGTTTTTAATATATTAAGGGTGATAAGGTCTTTTTGAGATAAATGTGGGTATAATTTATCTTTTCTTTTTAGTTGGTTATTTTTTATCTTTTTCTTTTGAATTAGGCCATTTTAGCACTTGCCACAATAAAAAATATCTACTTAAAAATAAAAGATAAAAAATACCCACTTTTTACAATAACATGATGAATTTCATCATGTGCTCATGTTATTTTACAATAACATGATAAATTTCATCATGTGCTCATCTTATTCAAGTTATTTTAAATTTGAATAACATGAACACATGATCAATTTCATCATGCTATTGTAAAAAGTGGGTATTTTTTATCTTTTATTTTTAAGTGGGTATTTTTTATTTTTTACTTATCAAAATGGGTATTTTAGCATTTGCCCCATGATTCTAATCTGAAAATTAATTAAGAAAGTAAAATGTTATGTTTTAAAAATAATATTATTAACATTTTAAAGATAAAACCTTTTGTCATTCTAAAAAAATGACAATTTTTAGTAGAACAATACAATATGAAAACGTAATCACTTTTAATTGTGCGAATGAAATATTTTTGAATATTTAAATGTCTTATTGTACATATATTATGTCTTTTTAATACTTTTCTCGTTAATAGTGGTGTTGGAGGGAGAAGGAAAAATGGAATATGAATAGGATTACTTCTTTTTAACTATATAGATACGGGTCATTCTTGTTTGATAGGATTGATATGATTAACACATTTAAATTTTTACATTCTTATTCATAATCATTCGTTTCTTATTTATCCTTGAAAATTTAATCATTTTTCATGTCCGTTAATCACTAAAATGTTTGATTATATAATTAAGTCAAATTTGGTATTATTATATAATCAAACATTTGAGTGATTAAAGAGTATAAAAAGAGATTAAATTTATAAGAAAAGGTAAGAAATGGAGGATTTATTAATACGAATGTAAAAATTTAAAGATGATAATCATATCAATCTTATCAATCAAACCAAATAATTATATAGTGTATTGGGCTTATGGCCTTGCGACTTGTGTAGAGCTTTTAAATTGGGACTTGTGTACACAACATTCTAATATACTCCCATCATTCACTTTAGAACTAAATTGGGACTTGTAGTATTAGATTTGACAATATTATTTGATCCCATCATTCACTTTAGAACTAAATATTTGGAAAAATAAAAAATTCAAATATGAAGACAATAAGATAAATTATACTTTTTACTATTAATTATTACATTGAAAGTATAAAAAGTAAAAATATTCAAATAAGTAAAAGGGTAAAATAGAAACTTTAATATCATTTCACTTTTGAAACTTGAAATGAGACATTTATTAGGAGACATTTTTTTTTCTTTGTAGGACATTTATTAGGCGACGGAGGGAATATTCCGTCATGTAGACGCAAACTCCAAGTTCTTTATCTTATTTCTTTTCAAAGTCATTGTAGCTGCAACTACAACGATTACTATTATCTTAAGTACTCTCTCCGTTTCACTAAACTTGATACATTTTTAAAGATATAATTTTTGTTTTTCTTGGAGTGTATCAAATTTAGTGGTACGTTCTAATAAGAAAAATATGTCAAATTTAGTGGGACGAAAGAATACATAATAAATTATTACTCAAAAAGGACTTGATATAAAAATATAAATTTTCCATAATAGTGATTCCCACAACTTGCACGCCAAGTCCCACGTATTAATTTGGGGGTAAAATTTAAAATATCCAATTTAGAAAATAAAAAATAAAAAATATTTATTTAAAAATAAAAAATAAAATTTACCGATATTAAATGATTACATGATAAATTTCATCACGTGCTCATGTATTTTATTCACTAAACATATTAAATTATATGAGTACATGATAAAATTCATGACGTAATCATGTAATTTGAATAAAATTTATCTTTTATTTTTGAATGAGTATTTTATATTTTTTAGTTTTATTTATTAACCCTATTAATTTCCTACAATCACCTTGTTAATAATATGTTATATTATTCTATCCATTTTATTTACTAAAATAATTTATATTTTTCTCATTGTAGAAGTAGAATGTTTACAAAAATAATTTATATTTGTAACTTTATATTTATAGCAATTTCAATTAAATTCAAAATGTAATATTAAAACTCGAATCCAGTTAAAACATAAAATATATTTTTGTGCAAGTGGGGAGTGATATAAATAGAAGGTGAGAGATTGTAGCGAAATCCGATTTCTAACATACTTCAACCAAAACAAAATCTCGATTTTTGCCTCAAAAACCCCCACCACAGAACCCCAATTTCTCTCCTCGAACAAAATGGACGGTAAGGATGCTCCAGGGGAGGGGACAGTGACGTGCGCCGCCTGGATTAGGCGGCCGGAAAACGCGCATTTGGTGGTGGTGGGGAAATCGAACCCCTCGTCTCTCGAGATCTTCTCATGGAATTCCACCACTACTTCTCTCTCTGCATCTCCCAAGGTTTATTTTACTTTACTATTTTGGACTGTTTCTGAACTTTATTTATTTGTTTTCGTAAGGTAATAGTACAGAGCAAATGTTGATAATATAACTGATCGTTGGAGTCATCGGTTTCCGGAATTTTTTGGAATGGATTAATTGTTCAGTAGCTGAATTGTTTATATTATTTATATTGGACGCAGGCTAAGTATGAACTCGGGGAAGGGGTTGATCCGGTAATTATTGCGGTGCATCCCGGTGGTGATGATTTAATTTGTTCCACTAGCACCGGGGATTGCAAGTAAGCATCTTCATTCTGTTGAAGAAGGCAAAATGATGTTTCAAAATTGTTTGTTTGACTTTTAAAACCAGTAGCGAATGGAAGTTGAAAATATTTTATTTAATAGCTTTGAACGAGTTTCGGATAATCTTTTAAGTGGTATGTAGAAGGTGGCCATTTTAATTTCAGTATTAAATTTCTGTATGAGATTTAGGACTGCAGTGTGATAACGTTAAGTAAAAATTACAGTGTGATAAAGGTAATGGTTTAGGAGGACGAGAAACTTGAGCCTATCATGATTGACATAATTTTTTAGTACTATCCCCTGGAAAATGAAGACATGATAGAGTTCCTAGTTAGTAGCTATGATTCATGGAAAGCCTGATTAGATGATACGTCTGTGGCAACTTCGCCTCTTATTTTATGTGCACTGACTAACTATCTCGTACAAATGTACAATCTGCAGATTGTTCGAGTTAAATGGTCGGGAAGACAAAATAAGACTTACTTCAAAAGAACAACATCTACTACAGGGAATTGGCCCACAGAAATGCTTGGCTTTCAGTGTTGATGGAACTAGATTTGCTACTGGAGGAGTTGTAAGTTTTGCCGATGAGTTTATGCCCTTATGATTATTGAGAAATATTTTTTCTTAGTGTTTCCTTCTTTACTTTCAAATTGAAGGATGGATGCCTTAGGTTATTTGAGTGGCCGAAAATGTGTGCCATCTTAGAAGAACCAAGAGCTCATAAATCATTTCAGGACATGGATTTTAGGTACAATGAGTGTTCACTTAATACTTGATATTTGTATATAACATTGCATAATTATTTATCTTATTCTTTACTCTATGAGACATGATCACATGCTCCGTACATACAATTTAGAATATCAGTGTGTAAGTACCGAAGTTCTCTTTCGTTTTCGACCCGTTCTTTTATCAAATATATTTTGATCCTCATGTAGAAATGGTGTTTTTCCTTTTTTTGGCTTTGCGATTTGATTGTTTGATCCATCTTCTTGTAATTACTTTGTTGGCATGACTTGGCTGCCTAGCTCATCACAATTTGAAAATTTGTAACTTTTTGATGAAAGGAAGAATTAGTTGAGGCTTAAAATAAGAATTAATCAATTTAAGCAAATCTCTTTCTAGGAAGTTGGAAGGTTTGACATTGCATTATGTTACTAACTTTTCTGTATGTTTGATCTTCCTTATACTAACCCTTCCCCTGGTTCTCTTCTTACTCAATCTTGTACGGTTATATGAATAATTCCAAAGCTATTTCTGCTAATTTAGTGCATGATCTCGATGTTGCTTTTGCACAGCTTGGACTCGGAGTTTTTAGCTTCAACATCAGCTGATGGTTCTGCCATAATATGGAACACAAGTGATGGCACTCCAGTTACAACTTTGACAAGAAACTCTGTATGTTTTGTTTATCCATAAGCTTTATGTATCGAATAGCTGCAGAATAAGGTTCTGAATTGGCTCATGCTACAGGATGAGAAAATTGAACTGTGCCGATTTTCTAAAGATGGGACAAAACCATTTTTATTTTGCTCTGTTCAAAGAGGTATCTTAGTTTCTTTTGTTCAAACAGAAAGTAGTTATTTATATTATTTTATTAAACTGAGATATTATAGTCTGTCGTGATGAACAATGATCTTTGTACAGGAAATAAACCACTTACTGTTGTTTGGGATATAAGCACATGGAAAAAAATTGGGCACAAAAGGTTACTTACAAAGCCAGCTTCGATAATGTCTATGAGTTTAGACGGGAAATATCTTGCTCTGTAAGTGGTTCACAACTTTCTAACTCTCCTTTCTTATCCTTTGTTGGCATTCTTTATTATACATCAGAATTAAATGCTCGACTTCATCAAAGTGCTCTCTGGAGGGATGAAAGAAGTACTCCATATGAGATTAGGGAGGCTGGTTTATGCAAGACAGATAAACTTGATAAAGTTTGTGGCAGTTTATTGTACAAAACCTTAATGTGGCGACCTTTTTCGATGATCATTTCTAAATTTGTATTTGTTATGCTTATGCTTTTACCTCTTTGAAAATAAATCTCTCTTTTGAACTTAGCGGGAGCAAGGATGGTGATATATGTGTCGTCGAAGTGAAAAAGATGGAGGTCTACCATTGGAGTAAGAGGCTACACCTGGGTTCCGAAATCACATCATTGGAGTTTTGTCCTAGCGAAAGGTACCCTTTGGAAATATCATTACTGAGAAAGGATGATAAAGATGTACATCGGAATCCATAACTAATACTCCCTCTGTCCCGTTAAAAGGCATTTGTTTCTTTTCCGCATGTAAAACAAGGAATAGTGTAAGATTAAAAGATGATGGTCTATACATTTTTTAAAATTAGTTTTTACTATTTTTGGAAACAAGTTAATATCATGAGACAACTCAAAAAGGAAAACTAATCGTTTTTAGGTTGACGGAGGGAGTATATTCTCTAAACATATCTGGTTAATAACTCGACTTGTTCTTACTCTGCAGGGTAGTCCTTACCACTTCCCGAGACTGGGGAGTGATGACAACGAAGCTCACTGTTCCCGCTGATTGGAAAGGTCTCTCTCTATCCGATTCTCATCCATCTTCGTTTTTTTGCAACTCATCTGCTCGTAAACTTACAATATTTTGCTTCTACTCACTACTTGCAGATTGGCAAATCTACTTGCTACTACTGGGGCTGTTTATGGCGTCAATCATTGCATTCTACATGTTCTTCGAGAATTCTGATTCCTTCTGGAACTTCCCGATTGCAGGGAATCAACAACCTACTCGAGCAGACATTGAAACTATCGTGGGGGCAGATCAGTTTGGCCCAAATATGTTGGACTTAGACCTAGATTATGTTGAATTGTAATGGATCCACTTCTGGAAATAACATAATTCTCTTAGAATCTGTTATTTTCATGTCGATATTGATTGAACACTCACTCTTTCCTACTTGCAATTATAATATAGTGTTATGTTTTCAATGGGAGCAACTATGTCATTATTTGCACTGTTTAAAAAGTTATCGAAGTGGTAAACTAAGATATAAATCATTAAACGAAAGTACATTAAAAAATGCTGTCGGTCACAAATCGACACGTTTGGGAGGACAGTCGAGTTGAAGTAAGTGATGCAAGATTTTACTACGTTATCTCACTTTCTACTCATTTTTTAACTGATGATTAATCTTGAAATTGGGAATGTCAGGTTCAGTTTATAAAGATCTAATTTAAGTATTTATTTAATTAAAAATGCTAAAAGCTGTAGAAAAAAGGAAACCAACAATAAATAAAAAAACAAAAATAAGAAAAAAGTGGCAGCAGCTTCTTCACATTCTGCACATGGCCCATTGATGAATCTTCTACCAAAAGGTTGATATCTTTGTGGATCGATCCAAGTAAACGTCAATTTCCATACATACAAATACAATAATCTTTCCGAATTCCCCAAAAAAATATCTCATCACCATCATAAGAAATCTTCAACTCAGAGAACTGCAGCTGCTCTGAAGCAGAATTTTCGGTAATCTTTCGTTTCTGCTTCAGCCCAGATGAATTGCCTCCAGCATCTTACGAGGTACTGTTTTCGTGATGGTTTCACCATTCAAAGCATTTCTTCTTGGTGGGTTATTTATTTCATAGCATACAATATACTTGTTGATTGGTTTCTGAAATCTTGTGCTCTGCAGAACCTCGGCTTTGCCTCTGCAGGGCTTGAGTGGATATTCTGGAAAGCCTTCTTGCGTGGTCACCTCATTGGTAAAATAGTAGAACGGTGTTTCTTTTATTGTTTTTCCTTGTTATGGTTGATGCTGAATTGCTGATGTGTGTGATGATGATTAATGCCTTTCTTGTAAAAAAAATCAATGCAGGCGATGGTTAAAGGAACTGGGTTTTCTCGAAGATCCATCGTCGTTGCGGAGGTCAGAAATGTGGTTTCTTGTGTGAAATTGAAATATTTTCTGTCCCTCACTTTGTTTGATTAAAGTTGCTAGATTAGATGCAGTTCATTGATAAATTGTATATTTATCTGTGCTATCAACTTATCAGTTTTGTTTGTTAACTATTTTGAGTACTTTTGATTTGTGACTTCTTTGCTTAGCTAATTTTTGTTGTGATGACATTTCAGGCAGCATCTGGTTCTGTTCCCAGTACAGAAAGTGAGACGCCCCAAATCGATGAAAAATCCGAAACGTATAGTCATGACATGACCGCAGCTATGGGTGCTAGTATGTTTCAGCAATTATCTTATATATATTTTTTGTGAGGGCAAACAACTATTTGCTTTCTTCTCCTCATATATTATGATATTTGTTCAATCTACACTGGCAATTGGATTACTCATAAGTCATAACTCATAAGCTGGCTATTTATCTCATGGCTTTGATAACTAAGTTTTGTCATCCTACTTATGATTTATCTTTCCTTGTGTATTGGTTCTAAATCTCTTTTATCCTCTTTTTTCTAATCTTGAAACAACTACCATACTAATTCCAATGGCTACAGATTTGACCTATAGACACGAACTTGGAATGAACTACAACTTCATTCGTCCAGACCTGATAGTGGGTTCATGCCTACAGGTATGTAATAAGCATTTGATGTCTTAAAAGGATTGTACGCTCTTGCTGTAGTCTAACTTTACTATGATGTTTGACAGACTCCAGCGGATGTTGACAAGCTTCGTGCTATTGGAGTGAAAACTATATTCTGCTTGCAACAAAATTCAGATCTTGAGTATCCAACTATGGTCTTAATGGATTGATTCCATTCATAATTTCATATATTATTAAGTCCATTTATTAATATTTTTTAGGCATGTTCTTCTATATCCTTGGTATGCTCCTGGTGACGTACTCTGTTTCAGCCCTTAAGTAGAGTTATTCAGGTACTTTGGGGTTGATATAGAGGCCATTCGCGAATATGCCAACAGCTTCGATGACATTGAACACATCCGTGCTGAAATTAGGTTGGTGACAAAATTGTACTATTAGAAAGTGATCTTTCTCCTGTTTCTTGCCAAAATTTTTAAGTGACCAAAATATGCTAGTAAGATTTGCTTGTTATGCTTGTCTGAATCAGGGATTTCGATGCATTTGATCTGCGATTGCGGCTCCCGGCCGTGGTAAGTAAACTGCACAAGGCGATCATCCGGAATGGCAGTGTGGCCTACATACACTGTACAGCGGGGCTAGGAAGAGCACCTGCAACTGCTGTATGTTTAGCTTTTATGCTTTTTTGGTGATTCCGATTTTCAATCAACTACATTGAATTTCAAGGTTTCTTTTCTTTTCCTATTACTTTTGCTTGTTCTCAGTGTGCGTAAAGTCCTTGGTAACATAGAAGTTCTTAGAAAATGTCATTCTATCTGGAATGAACCTGCAAGTGCTCTTTGTTTGGTCAAAGGGAAACGTTTAATTTTTGAAATATTGTGGTCCAAGTGAGCGAGCAGAATGGCAGAGGTCTGGAAGCATCTTTGTAGCACTATGTATATGTCTACTCCTTCATCCAGAAACTATTTTCCACTTGACCAGTTCACAGTTTTTAATGGGGGAATTGTGTACAGTACTGCATGCTTAGAGAATGTGAAGAGGAAATTGCATTAGAATCTCATTTTTTTTATGCTTAGGTATACTACTCTACAACCTCAGCAGTCCCCTCCTTCCTTTTAGATGGCCATATTACATAAAATCAGCCTTTCGGTTTGGGTGGATTATATCGGTTTTACCTTGTGAAACAGTTGGATTTTGTTAGTCGTAGTCGGTACAAAATCAGTTTTTTATAGTCACATTTGAAGTTAGTGGGAGTGTGTTTAGGCAAAACATAGACTAGTAAAAATTCACAGTGAAATGCTCAAGCTGTTGCAAACTCCGAACTGCCACTTTATTTCTGCTTGGTAATCGTAATTTATTTCCGCCTGAAACTATAGGTGGCTTACATGTATTGGGTTCAAGGCTACACGCTCAAAGGAGCACACAATTTACTTATGGTAAGCATTGTTTTTAGCTATTTGTTATTGCATCTTTTGTTTGGTTAGTCATTATTTGTCTGTTTTCTGGTGTAACTGATCCTTTCCTTTGTGGACAAATTTCTTATTATTTTCACCTAACGAAGT
The DNA here is from genome assembly GCA_026898415.1 of Leonotis leonurus. Taxonomy (NCBI): domain Eukaryota; kingdom Viridiplantae; phylum Streptophyta; class Magnoliopsida; order Lamiales; family Lamiaceae; genus Leonotis; species Leonotis leonurus. Next base: position 583,308 of record JAPKLX010000053.1, read on the forward strand.
TCAGTAATTTTGTTGCCATCACCAGATGGTTACATTCATTAAGTTTCTTAGCACATGCAAGTATTATTTTGATGGACACAAAACTTATTGCACCTTGGAAAATTTCAATGTTATATATGTTCTTGGTATCTTCTTTCTCCTTCTGAAAAAGACCCTTCTCTCTCTGTCTGCAGAGCAAGCGGCCATGCTTTCCAAACTTAGAATCCATAAAAAACGCAACGGCTGATGTTGTGAGTCTCATTTTCCTTATCGATAATGGTATTTCAATTCTTATCCAGAAAAAAACAACTCAAACTCAGCAAGCTAGCAAGGCAAGAGGTTTGGAGGTTCGGTATAGGAAAATCTAAAACTTGCCTTGCATCTTGCTTTGATGTTATTGCAATTGTACATCTATCATCACTGCAACATACATGTGTAGCAGAGTTGTTGATTTATATCCTTTTCGTTGAAAGCTGACAGGCCTTGTAAAGAAACCTGTGAAGTTGAAATGGCAAGGGACCGGTTGCTCAACCGTGGAAATCTCGGGACTCGACATCGGTTGGGGTCAGGTAATTTTGAACCAAAATTCCAATGCATACCTCTTGATAGTGATTCAAGATTCTGTCATCGATATATGCCAAGTATACATCTTGGGTAACCCAAAATCTTTTTTAATGATATGTGATGTAAATTGTTGGCAGAGGACGCCCTTGTCGTATGATCAAGAACAAGGTGCATGGATCCTAGAAAGAGACCTACCAGTGAGTACATCATCTTTATTTCATTAACTAGGAAATTCATGGAAGAAATTATATTTCCCTGAAAATAAAACTATAAATTTAACATAAGTTGATTATATGCGTTTATCGTAATCAAGAACAAGATTCACTTGCTGTTATTTCGCATTCAGGAAGGACGATACGAATACAAATACATCGTGGATGGTGAATGGATGTACAATAAGCACGAGCCAATAACTTATCCCAACAAAGATGGCCATGTCAACAACTATGTCGAGGTAGATCTTCAAACCTAATTTCAGGTGCCTATCATATGAAGTATCCTCAGCATTCAAAATGCCATTTACTTATAAGTTTTGTTCACTCTTCCTTATTCAAAGTGTCATTTAATCAGTTCTTTATGCGAATATGTTGCAGGTGAACGACGATAGTCCTAGTTCTGATATTCGGAGTAGATTAACCGGTGATGATCCTGAGCTTTCAACCGATGAACGCGCTAAAATTAGACAGTTTCTTGAAACCTTCCCAGATGAGGAGGACTAATAGTTTCTGCATTATTTTTTTACCTCTTCCTTACCATAGAATACACAGTGTAAATCTTTTAATAGGGGCGTTTATTAGCAGTAAACAGGAGATGAGATGCTGCTGCTCTACATGTTCTAATAAGTGTTGCAACTCTAGACTTGTTGGTGCCACTCTTTTCGAGATCAATAATAAATGATTAATGATTATGTAGGTGAACATATTTTGCCATCATCTCCTTTCTGGTGGTCTCATGAAGCTATTTTTAGTGTAACTATATTGCTAGAGATGATCATATTTCTTGATAGTTTTGCATCATGCAGTGTTTTAAAAACCGGACCGGACCGGCCAGTTCGACCGGTTTAATCATGAACTGGCTAAACAACAGGTCCGGTTATGTTATTTTGGGGTCAATGACCCAATGCAAACTGGTAAGAACCGGTCAGAACTGAAAACCGGGTTCACTAATTTTTAAATTTATTTTTTTGTGAAAAATGTTAAAATTAGGGATTGAACCCATTGACCTCATTTAAATAGACAAATCTTGCGACCATCTGAACTAGATAAGCCATTTATTCATTAAAATGTTAGAATTAGGTATTAATACTATTTTTATTTGATTTGAAAAACTATTAAAATTATTATTATTAAATTTTAGAATTATTATAAAAAATATTAATAATTTTATTTGATTTTATACAATATTTAGTTTCACATAAAATTCTAAAATATTATCTTATCATATATGTATATTTTTTAACTATATTAATAACTAATAATTATTAGTTTATTATAGACCGGTTCAATGACCATTTCGCTTTTTAAAACGTTGCCATTATGTCGACATATTTTACCATCATTTCCTTTACTTGAATCACTATTAAATAATATTTGTTTCTATTTTTTTAATTTATTAATTATACAGAAAGGAATTATTTTTTAACTTTATTATTCTAAAAGACTATTTATACGTCTTAATATTAACACAAAATAGGCACACAAATATTTGTATCGAAAATTTTAATTTGTCAAGATTCTTCTAACATTATTCATACAAACACTGATACCATATTCTAATTTCGGACAAATAGTGTCCTGATGTTTTCCCCATTTTTAAATATATTTACAGAAAAATGAAAATCCATACAAGAAAAAGAGAAACTTATTTATCCTTTAAGAATAGAAAGTGAAGAGAAGAAGAAGCATTTATGTATTAAAGTGAAATCAACAATAACTTGAAAAATTCCTATTGGACCTCATTTCATTTCCCTGAAACAGTAGTAGGGTTTATAGTTTTAGACTAACTCCACTCTCCCCATCTTCCAAACCCCAGCTCCCTCACCTTAATCTTCTACTCCACTCTCCCCAGGTTACGTTTTTTTTTTTGAAATTTCAATTACTATTATTTATTTTCGCAAATTTGGCTCGCATTTTTCTTTATTTTCTTGTTTGAAATTCGAGCATTTCGGTAGCTCATTTTTGGGTTTCCATTTTCTCGTGTTGTTTTCTTGAGTTATTTTCTTGATGAGTATCGCTTTTTTTGTTCGTTATACTACTTTTTAGCTTTTCTGTTTTTTTTTTAATCTTCTTTTTTCCTGCGGAGAAGAATTAATACGAACTTTTAGATTATTGTAATGTTAATTTGATATTTTATGCACTGAATTGTGTGTCGTTCTTTTCTTGCAATTTTGTTCATTCAGTTTTCTTTCGACTCTTCGCGTTTTGTGTATGTACTGAAAATTCAATTTCTGGGATTTGAGCATTATTAAGAATCTTCCTTGAAAGTGCTTCGACTTCACAAGTATGGGAGTAACTAAATATTTGAAGTGTTAGTGTGCTTAAAATCGTTATTATTCCTGAAAGATTGCAGTTATGTGCCTAAATTCGTTAGATTTTTTTGAAATATTGTAGTTTAAGCTTGTCTACTGTAGATTTCTCAAGAGTTGTTTGCTGGCCTTAGAAGATTGAAACACAAGCAATTATTGGATTCAAAAGGCTCTTTGATTAGTGTCTTTTGTCTCGATTTCTGTTGTATGTTGGAAAACACATGATTCATGCTTCTTCTTTCTGTATGTTGTTCTATCGCTAATATGGCTGTTCTGCAGTGGTAGTGTGCAGTCTTTTTTATCTTCTATAATAGTTGAAGGTATTTGTGTATGTAGTCATTGTGTCCGTATGTAAAGATAATGAGACCTTGCCTCTTACTTTCTTCAGATTTTCTCCCTGGCTTTGGTGTCTATATCTAAGTCATGCAAGCTGGAAGGATTGGCTTGGCCGCACAAGCATTTGTCGTTGCCTCCAGCAATGACTCTGGGGGGAAAAAATCTAGAATTAGACGATCGAAAGAGGAGAGGAAATTGATGGCTGAATCTTTCATAAAGAGGTAATATTAATAAACACTTTTCTGCCCTTCATTATCTGTTTGGTATCTTTTAGGTATAGTTCTGGATGTCTTTTTGGCTGCTACAGAACTCTTCAAAATGACTAGTCATCCATCTATAATGATGCAATAAATCTTAGATATGAAATGAATGGTGAATAAAAAGCAAGCAGTAACTTAATATTCATTGTTATTTGGGATGGCTTTGTGTTTCAATGTTATGATTTATATCCAAACTTTTACTCGAAAGGAAGTTGTCTCGTGTTATCTGAATGAGTCTATAGTTCAATTTACTCGTAAAGTTTTCATCCTGAAAGAATAAAGATTCACATACCTTAAAGTATCTGCTAATTGTTTGATATATTATGTAGGATGATAGTTTTATGTAGCTTTCAAACATATAGGATGTGCATTTTCTATTAATCTTTTCCTTTGTAAATTAAACATTCAAACACAGTTCTATCAGAGGGTATATTGATACCCAATTTTCTCAATGTCTCCTAATTGAATATACTAAAATTTTGTTGCCAGATATCAGGAATCAAATAATGGAAATTTCCCATCCCTAAACCTTGCACACAAAGAAGTTGGTGGTTCTTTCTATACAGTGCGGGAAATTGTTCGAGAGATTATCCAAGAAAATAGAGTTTTAGCTCCTCCTAAAGAGTTTGTCGAAGAACATGGTCTTTCTGGATTTATGGAACAGCATCCGTTAGGATCTATCTCAGTGGAGCCAATGCACTTTAGGGGTGCAGGACACATCTCCACTTCTAATGGATCTTACCCCTTGGAAGTGAATAATGAACAAACAGTTGGTGGGGGATGCGAGTTGGTTGACAAAGACGAAGGTTCTGAACGAATGAGTGAAAACCATCCTGTACCTAATCATTATCAAGACTCGCCTCAATCAAAAAGTCACATGTTTGAGGAAGATATTGTCAATGAATTTGTGGTGGTTGATGGAAGTCCACACACGGGTAAGCAGCCACTTGTAAGAAGTGTTGATCATCATGATGAAATTGATGAGGAACAAGGGAGTAGTGACGAGCAATATCACGCTAAGAATGGTCAGAATGTTGACAAGGAAAAAGAATTTGGGCAAAGAATTTCCACAAGAATTGAGACTCTGGATCAAGAGAAACTTAAAGCTGAACATATAGAAACATCTCCATCTGTTAAATTTCATAACTCCGATGTAGTAGTCGAAACATTTCCATTGAGGCCTGTAACTAGAACAATTGACAATATGTCACAAGAATCCGATGAACTACAAGAGGCAGCTAAAATAGTGGAAGATAAGGTAATAGAGCAAAAAGAGAAGACAAATATGCAGAACTCTTCTGGATCTGTCAGTGAGAAAGAGGACAAAAAGCTTCCACATTCGACACTGGAACTGAATGGTGAAAGCAGCGACGCGAAAGTGGTGCTAAATCTTCAAGGCCCATCAATGGAAAACGCCAAATACCCATCAGCATCCAAACCCAGTGTGGTCGATGCAGGTGAAACTGGACAGCTTGAATCCAAGGATTCCTTGCCTGGTGGAGCTAAGGTATGTTTATGTTATTCAAAAAGCCCATGTGAAAATACATCATCGTCTTTGTTAGTATTTTGTTTTGTCCAAGTGAGAGGTACTTCATATGCAGGCAGAATCACATACGATGAATTTTAAAATAAGGACATTTTATTGGTTCACAATTCTTGCTGTTACGAGTTTACAATGCCAAGTTAGCTCATAGCTGAAGCTTGAGGCTATGCCACTAATGTCATTTGCACGGCCGGCCTCTTCACCTGCAGGTGAGCAGTTCTACCAAAACATTGATCTCTGAGGAGTCCACAGCAGTTGAAGGGAAGTCCATTGATCGAGATAATCCTACACTTGACAGAATCAATCTGTAAGTCATAGCCTTTTCCCCTACCTATTAATCTCTACCGGCCTTCATCCCTCCCTGCTGAATTTTCCCATTTCGTGACAGTGAAACTTGGCATAGATCAACAAAGAAATCTCCTCAACCCGAAAGTAATCCGCTCGTGGCATTGGTAAAGACAATTATCTCTTCGTTTGTGAAGTTCTTTACCGAAGAATAATTTTCCGGGTTCTTATACTTTTAGGTCTTTGTTTTGGTTTGATCTTTCAACTGTTATGTAGTCTAGATACATGCAGATGGTCTGTTTCTTTTTCTTCCTATATTGGGGATATTTTCTGCCGAGTTACGGTAGAATATGATTTGTTGGTATTTCATACAAAACACAAGACCTAGTTATGTTCTTCTCTACGGAATGATGACATTTCATTATTCACTTGTGTAATTGTTTCTTTCTCTATACAAAGGTCTTCTTGGTTATGATGTGGTTAGTTTGACCCTTTAGCATTCTATTGGATGGTCAAGAAAATAAAATATTACTCTCTCCGTCCTCCTAAATGCGGTCACAAGAGATTCGGCACGAAAGGTATACAAAAGTAAAGTATTTATTTTTTAAATGTAGGAGTGAAATATTTTTAAATTATTTTTTTTCATTTTTGAGAAATTGACCATTTTTAATAATAAGGTCCAAATCATAGTTAAATGTTGATGCTGTAGCGCATATGTTATACCTAACATTTGAATGAAAATACTTTCATGTAATTTTGAATTTTGGCAATAAAAATTAAATTGCAACATGATGTTTGTTGCAGGAGTGCATGTCAAAAAAGTGAAAATAACCTAAATATATTACTGTTTGTTTTGATAAATTCATTTTTTTGATAAAAAAATCAGAAATATTGTTGATATTATTGCAAGTTTAATAAATTTGGCACATCACCTGTTAAATTTAAGGTACCTTCAACCATAAACCCATATTTTCAACTTTTAAAACCCACTTGTTTTTCTCTTTCTTTTTCTCCAACAATAAACCTAGTTTTTAACTTTTTCAAGGTCCCATCATAATAAATTTAAAATTTTTAATTAATTGTATTTATCTTATTTCAATATTTAAATTGTACATTAAACAATAAAAAATAGACATTTAAATTATGTAATATAATAAAAAAATATAAATAATAATTAAAATGATATTAATTAAATTCAAATGACTTCACTAAAATTAAAATTGCATTACTAAAATTAATATTACATTAAAAAAAATCAAAATTACATTAATTAAACAATACATAAAAACATAGTAATATAAATTACATTATTACCCAATTCTACAAATCATTGATATTAAATTGTGTCCAAATATGTTGTTTTAAATTTTCTTGAAGTTGTAGATGGACTTGAGTATTTGTTAAATCATTGTGATTTTTCAGATAATTTTCAAATGCTTCCCAATTATTGGTACCCATTGGTATTGGTTGTTGTGGAGTTGCGTCTTCTTCAGACCAATTGACCGCTTCTTCACCCTCATCCTCAATGATCATGTTGTGCAAAATAATACATGTGAGCATTATATTGCGGATGTCGTCCTTAAAATAAGATCTGGCGGGACTCCGAACTACTGCCCAACGAGATTATAACACTCCAAACGCTCGTTCTATGTCTTTTCTTGCAGCCTCTTGTCTCTTTGCAAAATATTTTCTCATCAGATCAACTGGTGCTGGATAACTCTTGACGAATGAAGCTCAAGTCGGATAGATGCCATCAGTTAGATATTATCCTTGGTTATATGTTTGACCATTCACTGTGAATTGAACTGCTGGCGCATTCCCCTGCAGAAATTGATTAAATAATGGAGACCCATGAAGAACATTGATATCATTACTTGCACCGGCGACACCAAAGAAAGAATGCCATAATTTGTTGATGCCACTACTTCAAGAATTATTGTAGGAACTCCTTGATCCCTCGTGTATGAAACCCCTTGAAGGCGACAGGACAATTTCTCCACTCCCAATGCATACAATCGAGGCTCCCCAACATTCCAGGGAAACCATGTCTTTCTTCATGCATTTGTAGTAGTTGTTGAATGTCTGCTTCATTTGGTGCCCTCAAATATTGAGCACTATAATTGGCAATCATACACCTGCAAAATTTATGTAGACATTCCAACGCAGTACTCTCACCCATACGCATGTACTCATCAAGTGAGTCACCAGGTGCTGCATATGCCAATTGTCGAATAGCTGCAGTGCACTTCTGAAGTGGTGATAAATCACTTCTTCCAGTAGCATCTTGTCTCAATGTGAAATATGGTGAGTAGTTGCTCATTGCATCAACGATCTAAACAAATAACTCTCTTCGCATTCGGAATCGCCGACGAAATAGATCATCATCGTAGATGGGTTCGTCACAGAAATAATCACGAACGAGACGATCATGACCGCTTTCACGCTCTCGATCTCTGTATTTTCTCGGAGCGCTTCGCCGTTGTGAATGTTGAGCTTCTGCTTCATTTGCATTAAGATGATCGATCATCTCTCGCATGATTGGATTTGTTGTTGAAAAACGGAGTCATGTCTTCCACATTTCATCAATTTCACTAGGATTGTTTGACATTTTTTGTGTTATTTTTGGGTGAAGAAATGAGTAATTTGTGGTTGAGATGAATGAAAATATATTGTATATATAGCCAAAAAAATTGATAGTTGTGGAGTTAGGTGAGTAGTTGAGTTGAGTAGTGTAAAAAGTTAGGTGAGTAGTTGTATAGTTAGGTGAGTAGCTGAGGTGAGTTGTTGAGGTGAGTAGTGTAAAAAGTTAGGTGAGTAGTTTTAGAATTAGGTGAGTAGCTGAGGTGAGTTGTTGAGGTGAGTAGTGTAAAAAGTTAGATGAGTAGTAGTAGAGTTAGGTGGATAATTGTGGTAAGTAGTATGTGTAGTTAGGTAGTGTGTTGTAGAGTTGAAATAAATTAATTGCACCACTAATTTAAATTGACATAATTAAATTACAAATACGAAAGACACGTAATTGAACATACTTAAGACACACAATACATATTACAAATACTTAAGACACATAATACTTAAACTCCGGCTAATCATTAAGACATATTGAAATTAGTTCCATCCATATCTAGCCTTGATTTCATCTATCATCTTGTTATAACTATATAATTGTGCCTCCGACATGCCACTAGTATCCTTACTGCAAAACTCCATGTTTTGGAGTTTAAGTTGCTCTGCTTGAATGTTTAATTGTCTATCCGTAACCTCTTGCAAATTCTTTCATTTCTCATCATTTGTCGATGATGTCATTTTCGCCTTTTGTTTAGCAAGTCGTTTAGCTCTTTGTTGTCCCATCGGTCGCTCACGACGTCCAGTATCAGTAGAAGACGGACTATCTGTTTCATAATTCTTGGATTTTTTCTGAGGATTTTGTGGCATTTGTTGAGGAGCCCATTTCTCGCAAGTTTGGATGATTTTCCAAACGTGCAACCACCTGAAATCTTTATTTTTCGGATTGTCGTTTCTCCATGCTTTCTTTGCCGCCTTCAATACATCATCGTCGCATCGTCCGCTTTCTCGATTGCTCCAGAAATTATTATAGATACCTGACCATTTATTAATATCTGGCATGATTCTGTAATAATAATTTTTACCTGTGTGTGACTTCGCGAAGCAGTGCCCGCTGGCCTATTCTGATTGTAGTATGCAGCAATCTTCTCCCAGAACTTCTTTGTCTTTTGACCATTGCCAATAATGGAGTCGGTGCTGGTATTGTACCAAGATTTTACAAGAAGGATGTCATCATCATGCGTCCACGGCGTTTTCCTCTCACTTGGCATTGCAGTGGATTTACCAACTTCCCCAACAACAACAGCATCATCATCATCAATAGGTGGAATTTGTGAAGAATATGGAGGAAAACTTGATCCAGAGGGACTGCTGAATGGAATTTGTTGAGAAAAAGTTGGAACACCAGATGAGTTGAATGAATATTGTTGAGAAAAAGTTGGAACACCGGGGGAGTTGAAAGAAACTTGTTGAGAAAAAGTAGAACCACCGGTCACGTTGAATGACACTTGTGGAGCAAACGTAGAAATACCAGAACCATTGAATGACATTTGTTGAGAAAAATTTGAACCATGAGGAGAGTTGAACGCCATTTGTTGAGCCATCATCTCTAGCATTTGGTAGTTCATTGGAATTTGTTGGTGAGGGTAAGGTATTTGACGAGATTGTGAAATTGGATAAGAACCTTGAAAATTTTGGTTTTCAGAAGCACTAGAGTCGGAATTTTGCGAGCTTGAATCTGCCATTTTACTAGTGGAAATGGAGAGAAATAAAAGAAAAACAAGAAAATATGTTTGGAAGATGTGTAAAAATGAAGTGTTAAAGAACACTATTTATAGACTAAAAAAAAAATATATATCCGTTGCTTAACGGTCATATATTTATAACATTGGATGCTAGTATTATAAACCCATTAGATGCTAGTATTTAATGATCAAATAATTCCGTTAATATTGGTGGATCATTGTATAAAAATTTGTACACCATATTTTATAGTATATTGGTGGGTCCTAAACCTTTCCACAGGATTGTGCAGCTTTTTAAAAGAGATGAAGTTGGTTTGTCTGCACAAACCAATTTGTGTAATTTTTTGTAAAAACTGGTTTATACTTTTTCCAATAGTAATGCTAAAATAAAAAACTACTAGTTTTTACCTACAGTTGGAGGCACCCTAAGAATTCCAAAATTATTCGAAAGTCAGAGAGATGCCACATCATCTTCCACGTGGCATAGAAACTCCGTGTTGTCAACCCTGTCATAATCCACGTGGGAGTATGTTTAACAATCCAATTATTAGTGGAATTACCGCCAGATTTCGAAAATTTTCAATCCCCGCCCTTTTACATCTCCACCGTTCATCAAAAGTATCTAATCGACGGTGCCCAGCGCCAATCCGCGTCATCCACATCCCACCAATAATATTTCAGCCCTCTCCCCCTATATAATAACTTCCCCCTTTCATAACCCCACACCACCACCTACTATCAATCGTCTCATTTCCCAACAGCAACCCAAATTTTCTCTCTAAAATGGCGCCCAAGGCTGAGAAGAAACCCGCTGAGAAGAAGCCTGCCGCCGAGAAGGCTCCGGTAGCAGAGAAAGCCCCGGCGGAGAAGAAGCTGAAGGCTGGGAAAAAGCTCCCGAAGGACGGCCCCACCGCCGCTTCCGGTGACAAGAAGAAGAAGAGAAAGGCCAAGAGCGTGGAGACCTACAAGATCTACATCTTCAAGGTTCTGAAGCAGGTGCACCCAGACATCGGGATCTCCAGCAAGGCCATGGGCATCATGAACAGCTTCATCAACGATATCTTTGAGAAACTGGGGCAAGAATCGTCCAAGCTTGCGCGCTACAACAAGAAGCCTACAATCACTTCTCGGGAAATTCAGACTGCGGTGAGGCTAGTGCTTCCCGGTGAGCTGGCCAAGCACGCCGTCTCTGAAGGGACCAAGGCCGTGACTAAGTTTACTAGCTCTTGAATAGATTGATTTTGTAGGGTTTTATTTCTGCCCACCCTTTAGCTTTAATGTTTAAATTAGGGATTTCGATTTTATGCTTATGTTGTAAAAATTCTTGATGTGTTTAATTGAATGTGCAATTGTTGTTTTAATTCTCTGGTCGTTAATTTCTCTTTAATCCTATAATGTTCCTGCTCCTTACAAATCAAAATTAAGGTTTATGGTTAATTGGGAAAGTGAAAAACAGTATCTTTTGTATGAACGACTATAACAAAGAACGAATAATTCTCAATGAAACACAGCCTATTGTCGGCCTCAACGAACCCATTCCGCTTCTTTAAACTATAGCTGATGCTGCTACCTTTATTTTTTTAACACTACTAGCAGTTGCTGCCACCATTCCACCGTACAGCTCCACGATTTTCTTTCCCTTTCCACTCTTTCTCTCCATTTCACCATCTCTATGTAATGCTCTTTTCCCCAATTTTTGCCGGCCAAGGCAGTCTCATAGATTTCTGGTCGAACAAGCCTGTGTGGTGAATGACTTTGAAGCTCGAAGGACGCCTTTATCAATCGTCGTCCCTTTGGGCATCAAATCTATCTCTTCAACAAGATATTTCTGTCTTGGGTGAATGATTGGGCCTCATGTTTTGATCATTCATGGTAGAGTGAAAGGGACGACGATGGGGTAGCTAAAGGAACGAAGGAGTGAAGACTGAAGCAGCCATCGGCATCGGCACTTATTTGTACTTTGTGATGCATCAAAATTCAAATTGTACAGAGACTGCACCTCAGTCACGCCGCTCTCTTTTTCTCTTCTTTATTCTTAATATTCTTAAAAGTCAAATTGTAAATATTTAAAATATACAGAAAATAGTTTTTGGAAAGATTGATTCATTAAGGTTTATTGGTAACAGAGATTAGTTTTTGTGTATTCTTAACTTGATTTTTTTTTTGGTTCTCACTCCGAAATGGTTATTTTTCCATTCAAAGATTATTATTAGTTTTTGCGAAATCAGTCAATCGTTCATTTTCTCAAAGAATATTATTTTTTTTTATCAAAAAACAGGGGGTGGTGCAACAAAGAAAATACTACATGGTATATGTGAAAGAGAGAAGCAAAGCGGGAGACCAAAATATCTTCATACATTAAAAGTATGATCAAAATAGTTTATATGCATCATATTTTGTCTAAGAGAAGACCAAAACATACCTATCCTCATCTACTTAACAGAAACTATGTGAAATTACCAGTATCAGATCATGCTTAAACACATATGATGGAACTAAGGCGAAATGAAGGGCAAATAAAAAGGTTAAGAAGTCTAATATTTTCTTAATTAACAAACAGACTACCCACAAAAAGCCTTTGTTCCTCCATCCAAAAGAAAACTACTTTATACATGCCAATCAAGCCCTAAATTCAATCGCAAAAAAATCCACAATCAACAACCAGGAACAGATCAACACTCTTCAAGAGCTAGTGAATTTGGTCACAGCCTTTGTCCCTTCGGAGACAGCGTGCTTTGCGAGCTCCCCGGGTAACACCAGCCTCACAGCGGTCTGAATCTCGCGAGAGGTGATGGTCGGCTTCTTGTTGTAGCGTGCGAGCTTCGACGACTCCTGCGCCAATTTCTCGAAGATGTCGTTGATGAAGCTGTTCATGATGCCCATGGCCTTGCTGGAGATCCCGATGTCGGGGTGTACCTGTTTCAGCACCTTGAAGATGTAGATCTTGTAGGTCTCCACGCTCTTCGCCTTCCTCTTCTTCTTCTTGTCTCCGGCGGCGGCGTCTTTGGGTAATTTCTTCCCGGCCTTCGGTGGTTTCTTCTCCGCCGGAGCCTTTTCTGCCGCTGGGGCCTTCTCGGCGGCAGACTTCTTCTCCGCTGGCTTCTTCTCGGCCTTCGGTGCCATTTTTAGTGTGGTAAAGCTAGAGAGATAATATCTGTAATTGTTTCAGACGAAACTTGCGTGAGCGGAGAGAATTTGGTGATGCGATGAGAATAGCGATTAGTTGGCGTTTTCTTATAAAGGAAGGAACTTTGAGATATGATTGGTGGCTTTTAGAGTATACGGATCCAGAGTTTCAGCCGTTGATTAGATTTTCGGTATTCACGGTGGAGATTAGGTGGGTGATTTAAATAGGCGGATTCTTCGTTAAAAGCTAAGTATACTATAAAATTCTCATTATGTTGGCGCTAATGAGAAATAAATATGAATTTCAAATTCTATTTCATATACTCTCCATTATTTCTACTATATATTATTAACATTTGTCAATATATGATTGCAATATGAATTTATTCGATTCCATAGAGCAATAAATAAAATAAATTAAAAAGAAACATTACAAACAACAAGATAAACAAACTTTACAACAATCGGAATACATAATTAAGATTATACTAATATTACTTCGAATAGGTGAAAAAAAAAATCACATTCCTACTATTACGAATTTTTGCTGTTAGTAAAATAGTTTCATAGACTTGCAATTCTATTCATATAATATATGAAATCACTATTTCATTTGTGTCTTATCTAGAAATATTAAATGAGAAAGAAAGGAAAAGCAAATAAAGAAAAAAATATCTTAATTCGGCATGTTAATTGGAATTTGGGCCTTTGTAAGCGATATATATATATGTATGTAGTCGGTAGGCCCAAATATTAAACCCAATTTTGAAGCCCAATTGCAATAAAAAAATCGCATCACGGTTTTTCAACTCTCGCTTCTCTCTCTAGATTTCGATAGCTCTGACCATATAGTTTGTCTCTATTTCTCTCTCTCTCTGTTTCTCTCTACATACACACTATACTCATTTACATCGTGTTGTACAGGAATTCATGGCAATGGAAGGTGATAAAGCTGCATACGCTGAGGTCTCACCCGAGGTTGACCAGAATCAATCCTCGCCGCGAAAATTACCGCCTCCGCCAGGTTCTCCTTCTATCTACGTATTCATTTTTTATTACATGCACATTTGTTGTGATAATATAATTTATGCTTGTTTTCCGAAGATCTGTTGATGCGGATCTGTTGTAAAGGTTAATATTTTGATTCCATGTGGCTGAAATTGTGACGCGAGGTTCTCCTTCAGCTCCTTTGTTGTTTTGTAGCTGAAATTGTGACGCGAGGAGGTTTTGATGTCATTGTTTTGGCTTTGCCGTTAATTTTTCGGTTTGAAACCCTCGGAGCTGACATCTGTAGTGGTCTTTTTTGTTTTGTGGTTATTAATGCTGTTCGTACGCGATGTTCGATGCTTTGATTAAATATATGATTTACTGCAATTTCGTGAAACTGTATTGAGAGACGGCCTTATCCGAAATAAAACTTTATTTGGAAATTTATTTATGAAGTTGTGTAGTCTTAATCATTTGAGCTAGGATATGTCGTGTTAGAATATTGCTCGTTGATATTAGATTCTTCTATGTGCACACTTGGATGTCACAGTAATAACTTGTTTCTTAAAATGGAAATAATGTTTCCAAAAAGCGTTTTTTTTTTGGTAAATAATGGTGTATCCAGCCGTCCAAAACTGATTACTTGAAATCTGTCATTAAACTCGTGTGATTATCCTATGGAGTGAACGTGGTGATTTGTTTTAATCTGGAAAGCTTCAACATTTTTATTGGAAAAGTGTTTCCCTATGGTTATATATATGAACAGTTGATGGTATATAGAGTGTTTCCGTTAATTTGATGTATGAATGGGTAGCTCATAAGCACTACTTTTCACATTATTTATTATAAGCCTCTTTTGTTTTCTTGACTTAATTGGACAGACAACGAAGAGAAAACTACTCATGTTAGGTTCCTTTTATCAAATGCTGAAGCTGGTTCCGTAATAGGAAAAGGTGGTTCAACAATCAATGATATCCAGTTACAATCTGGAGCACGCATCCAGTTATCACGCAATTATGAGTACTTTCCTGGCACATCGGATAGGGTCGTCATGGTATCGGGAAGAGTTGACGACATATTAAAAGCAGTTGATCTCATTATGTCTAAACTAATGGATGAGGTGGGGAGAGTTTTTCATGTCTTTGAAGTTGATTATATGGATAAATTAATCTAGACTAACTGTAATTTCTGCTTCGATTAGTTTTATATGGAAGATGGTGGTCAGGAACCTGAGTCGAAAATTAGACTGGTTGTGCCCAATACCTCTTGTGGTGGAATAATTGGCAAAGGTGGATCCATTATAAGGTCAGCATGCACTTTGTATATTTTTGTCGCACCTTACATTTATATCTATGTAATTGACAATGGTGCAAGGGCATGCAAAACCATTATCTTTAATGTCTTACATTTAATGTCTTCTTTTGGCTGCTCTGCCCACAATA
The DNA here is from genome assembly GCA_026898415.1 of Leonotis leonurus. Lineage (NCBI taxonomy): Eukaryota > Viridiplantae > Streptophyta > Magnoliopsida > Lamiales > Lamiaceae > Leonotis > Leonotis leonurus. The sequence goes on from JAPKLX010000053.1 coordinate 598,661, forward strand.
TAAAAAGATTTTCTCTATGTTTCACAACTAGATTAAAACACTGCAACAAAAGTGGCACTCGCTATCTTTGTCGTCAATATATCATTATCTGCTCAATTTAATGCAATGTTCCTCATGTGTAATGTTTTAGTGACCGCTAATAGAAGTCAGTTTCATTAAACCCTAAATTGCCAATTTCTTATAAATTTCCATGGCATTAGAACATACCTACTCTACAAATATAAACTTTTCACCATTTGTTGAAATGTTCTGGAATGGAACGCACTTAGGAGAGCATAATAATCACCTAAGATTTTTGTAATATATAGTTCTCCAAGTGATGTATACACACTTTATTTTGATGAATCAACTCCTTGAGACACATTAATGCAATAGTGCATATAAGACAAAACTATGCAGGTAGATGTCATCTGTGTTTGGACTGAGACTTTATCAAACTGTTGATACAGGTCCCTGATTGAAGACTCGAGAGCTAGCATCAAGATATCTCCCCAGGACAACTTTTACCCTGGCTTGCATGATAGGTTAGTGACTGTGGGTGGTGCCTTAGAGGAACAAATGCGTGCAATTGAGCTTATCCTACAGAAATTGGTAGAGGATCAACATTACCTGCAATCTGCCAATGCTCCATTTCCATATGCTGGTATTCTTCTCCAAACATATCTTATCTTTTCTTTTCCATTGCAACAATAGTTGTGCTTGTTTTATGTTTTTCTAATCATATGTTTGATGCAAGCAAAATCCTGCAACTATGAGAACCAGATACAAGTTTCTGCTTGTTGATACTAATGATTGATGATCATGTCATAAATAATATATTTATTTACGGGAAACATTATAGTTAATGCAAAAAACACAAAGCACAAATAGGTAAAGTGTTTCACGATACTACAGAATAAGCTCTGGATTGGAAGTAAACCCGGAGTATTCCCTCTAGTGCATTAATTGGATGCTTTTTTTTACATCAATCTGATATGTTGCATCTGATTAAGGAAGTGGTAACTAACTTGGTAAATGAGTTTTTCATACAAAATTTAAGCATTGGGAGATTTGGGCAACTGTAATCAACAGTAGTCATTCTTTTGTTAGCAAAGTGAATGTAGAATTGAGAAAACTGTTTTCAAGTTCACTAAACAATAAATTGAAAATTAGAATTCTAAGATGTGCTACCTCCAAGAAAACAAGCTCTTATTGTACATTTGGTAAAAATGACAAAATATAAAAATGAAGACAAGAAAAAGAGACATAGGCAGTTAGGCACACAGTTTAAGCTTGTAGCATGACAATCACATGTTGCAATTAAATACCTTACCTGGGATGTGCACGTGCCTAATAGTTTGTTTGCAGTTACATGAAAACTTTGCATGTGCACTTTTAGATGTAATATCCCTATTATCATATGTTTTTACATTCGTTTCAGCAGTGGCATATAATAATGGGATGAACTATGGACCAAATGGCGCTGCAGGGAAGTATCAGAATAACAGATTTCCAAACAAGGTCCATGTTTATATTTAATCATTTTGCTATGCACTCTCTCTCTTATTTAATTTTAAGCTATTTTCTCCTGTCATGATTTTCTGGATGTATGCTCTCATCTATCTTTTAGACCTTTGAGTTGTTCCTTTAGATTTTCTTATTGAAATTATTACATGAATATGGCACCAAAGTAATACATTGCAAATGACACGATAATGTTTACTTAGTGGCTTGTTAATTTTTCATATTGTTTGAGATTAAATGCATTGAAATTTCTTTATACTCTGCTAAAAGATTCTTATATAGAAATGTTCTCGATATGCATATTGTATAGAACTAGTTCCATGATTATGATTATGAAGAGAACTTGTATTTATGGTTCCATTAAAAGTTTATTCGAATTCCAAGTGCTTACAAACAGCAAGTGTTTTATGCAGCCGCAGGAAGATAGAAGCAGTTCCGTAACAATCGGCATTCCAGACGAACATATAGGAATTGTTGTGGGCCGTGGTGGAAGGAATATTATGGAGATGAGCCAGGTCTGTGCATTGCTCTTAAAGTTCTATTAAGCTGATTAGTCGTACTCGTACAAGTACTTACATATGATTTCCTACCTCAGCTTAGTGGAGCTAGGATAAAGATATCCGAGAGAGGAGATTTTCTGTCCGGGACATCAGATAGGTATGTACACGTTATTTTCTAAGGTTTCCGGCCAAGTTAATGCAAGCACAATCCGTACTTACCTTAATCGTACTTACCTTAATCCTCTTGCAGGAAAGTTACCATCACGGGGTCTCAAAGAGCTATTAATATAGCTGAATCTATGATATCCCGGAAAGTTGCTTCTTTTACTGAGCAATGATGGGTGGGAGCGTTACTCGATTTCTTGTCGGAACCCATGTGGAATTTATTTTGCCATTCTGGAAAAATATAAAAGAAAAAAAAGAAACTTGTTTAAATGTTAAAGTAACTATAAAAACTTGATACAAGGAGGGGATAAATATACATTCAAGTGAGAGAGGTTTACACTATCTAAGTTGTGGTGGCAGGAACTTCATTTTCAAGAAGGAGAAGGGAAAAAAGTAATTTTATTTTGAAATGCAGTTGTGATCTGTTATGGTTGAACTTCGTTACGGGTTCCGAATCTGGACTGCGATAAAATTTTGGCTTGTTTTTCTTAGTAGCCTTCTTTAGCTAGGACTTGATGTTTGGTTTCATTTATTGTTTTCAATTAGTGGCTCTGTGATAATTAATGCCATGTTACAAACCATTGAATCTCTATTTTTAATTTTGATCTTATCAATTTATTTGGAACTTTGGGCGGGTTAAATGTGCTATATATGTCATGTGTGCGAGTGCGACAGTACAGTATTGAACTGGATTACATATAGTTTTGTTTTCATAACTCTCCTTTTTTTATTTGTAGGATATATGATGTTTATTAGTATTTGATATGGTATTATTTGCGGGACTTCAAAATCTAGAGGTCTTCTTGATATTTTCAATAATACCCTATTAACTGTGCAACATTCAAGTATACTTCTACAAGTTATTTCATTTTCGAGCGAGAGACTTTGATAGTAGGCAGTGTAGTTTTAGGATAATTTCGAATTAAATAGCAACCAACATAAGAGGGACTGCAACCAATTCAGCTGCAATAATCTATTTCCCAAGCCTTTTATATATCTGGCTTCCACTCATTGTTTTGGTTCTTGGCGGTTAGTATCAAGATTTAGAAGGGAAGGTACACTTATTTACACGTAGAAGCAGCCTTCTCTCACCCTTTCACTCTGAAAATACCATGTTGAAATTGAAAATGTTTGTTCCGAACAAAGAGTCACACTCATCGCATAAAAAAAGGAAAAAAAAGAAAAGAAAGCCAAATTACCCACCGTCTCAACAGAATGCAAGACTTCCAAATTCTAGACACCCTTATTCAGCTCAAAGATGATAAATATAATCACAGCTCAAATGAGAAATTAAATATATTAAAAATCTCAGAAGCGGTATGGTAGTCAGCACAATATCACGACGCCAGATACTGTATCTAATAGCTTCACGACTTAGTTATGCAATAGCATTAAAAATAGTCTGCTCCAAGACTTGAAAATACTATCATTCTAAACATCTATATGGAAAGAAGCACATGTAATGACCAAAGAGTACACATCCGACGAGTATGCGGACGGACGAGCAGATATCTTTCTTTGCTTATCGTATTAGAGTGTTAGTGTGGTGAACATTCCCAGAGAGATCTTATTTTGCACATATACAGCTGCTTATTTTGTAGCTGATGGAGAGCATAAGGATCCAGAAGAACATGAAGTATAAACAACTCCTTGAGAGTGCCGGCACTGTCTTCCCAGGAAGAAGTCTCACGCTCGATTCCAGATGTGCAGAACCATCTTCGCCTCGTGAATACCCAAATGAAAGAACAATGTTGAGGTTTCTGGGCTTGCTCAGTAACTGGTCTACTCCATTACCATCCGTAGACATATTCCTTATTTGAATCATGCCTGCAGTGACATGAACTGAGGTAGAAGGCTGCGATAAAGAATTGAGGCGATGCATGACATCTTTTGAAGGGAACTCGGCAGCCAAGGCTGGCGGAGCAGGGAGGCTGCCCAACATCTGGCTGGCTTGTTTGAGGAATGGATACTGGAAATCTGCAGCATACAAAACCAAAAGTCACTCAGCAGCAATTCTTAGAGACAATAGCAGTACATATAGGAGTCGTCAAAAGAAGTGCAGTTTCTGGTACCTGATTCATATTTGGAAGAGTCGAGCTTATCAGATGATGATGCAGTGTCACCATTATTGTTGTCGAGAGGTTGTCCACTGGGTAAAGCAGATTGCTCTCCTTCAACTTTCAGTTCCTGTAATAGTAGTATATGCCTTAGTACTATTTTCGAAATGAGCACACAAACGCAATGAATCTCTAGGAGTAATATTACCTCAGGAGGAAGCAATGGTTGATTAGAAATAAGGTCATCGCTTCCCAGCATTGCTAAGGAATCATATGCAAAGTCCTGGAAGTTGTCGAAATTGGCATCATAGAATTTAAGGTAGTCCTCAAGCATGTCAAGAGGAGAGGTATTGGCTTCAACAGGACGTGATAGATCACTAGCTTCAATGAAGCCCACATTGCCACAAGGCAGATCATCAGGATTCTCTTGGAATGGTTCATCAAGTAAGAAATCCAACTCATCGAAGTTCCCCGACTTGCTCGATTCACCAATGAATTCATGTTTAACTGCTCTTTCGTCCATATCAAAAGGAGCAGGAATATCATACACGTTCATATCCTCATGCTGCTCAGGCTCACAATGCTGATTACCAGTCTTCAATAAAATCTTTGGGCTATCATCTACAGACTCTGCAGTTTCATCAACAAAGATGTCATCTGCAGGCTGGCAATTCGATTGAAGGGGAGAATCGTCGGATGGAATATCTGATCCAAGGATCTGGCACCAAAAACTTTTAGTTAAATATGATCCTGAAAACAATATTACCACATAACAAAAGATCCTTGTAAGTGGTAAAGTTTTGCTGGAATGAATATTTTAGGGATGGAGAAAGATCATGTAATATCTCTTTCCACTATAAAAAGAGCACACAATATGATAGTTTTGTGTCAATACACAGTGGAGACAGTAGTCAGAACTCAGAATGTGTAAATTGGACCAGACATTAAATCTGATAACATAATTTTTAGCTCAGTGCAGGTTAAAGTGTTTTGCTGATTTGCACTATAAAAGAAACAGTGACAAGACAAATAGTTAATATGCTGTTCAGGTTCCATTTCACCGTATGAGATTGTAAAAAGAAAGAACTCTGAATCATAAGGTCCATGCTAGTGTCCATAAGCATTTCATCATGCAGAATGGGAGCCAACCAATTTGCAAAAAATATAAATGATGCCTACAAACCTGTTCAAGATCATCCCCGTCCAAATAAACATCATCTCCAAAGTCAACCTCCTCTGCCTCTGCTTTTGGAATAAAGTCCCTTTCATCATCCAGCCATTCCTCTTCCATAAATGGCGCTCCATACTGTTCGCCATTCTTTGGCCCAGAACCACTCTTCTGGAAGACCCGACAAAGCACGTATGCATCCTATTCCATCCAAGTACATACCATCAGCAAAAAATAAAAGGTTAATGATAGCAACACCTTCTATTCCTCTAAACAAGTTCTCAGATCATGATGAATGATTGCGATATTTCCATCAGGCGTATCATTTACCATAGATTCACGCATGTACATGAGATGTGTGTGATCCCATATTATGTATACTGGATGGGAAATGGATAAACCTGATGGAATACAACAGGTGTAGGATGGAGTACACCGCCAGTTCCTATAACAGGTTCCCTTTTTTGAAACCTACCCCAGTTTTTTTACTTTTTCATTAACATCAATCATACTAATTTCGCTAAAACTTTTCATGCCATCAAAATGTGAGATCCTACCTGATGAATGCCTGCTCTTTCCAACTCCAAGTCAGTGAGTCTGTACTCATGCATAACCCAGTTGGTTCTCTGTCCCTTCGGAGCACGCCCAATGTGATAAACAAGAGTCTTCTTCATCCCAACAATCTGCGTTTTGTGGTAGACAGCCCTATCCTTTCCAGTAGTCTTCCAATACCCTTTCTCAGTAGCTCTATTGGTCCTTGCTCCGTTACCATATTTCTTATCCAGCACGCTGAAGAAATACCATTCCAGATCTCTAGTCTTCAGCTTTGATAAGCCTACAGCCACCAAAAATTTACTACTGTGAGGCTTGAAATCATAATCAACCACAACCAAATTTGCCAAAACCATCAGTGTTCATGGTACAATAATAAATCCATGTGAAGCAATAGACGTCAAATATATACATAATCGTGACTAGTGTATTTGGACGTTACTCAGCCAAGCTGAAATGCAACAGGACAACCTAAGCAACACATGTTAATAGTTATATCAATTATAGCCTTAAAAACCATGGGTAAGGCGATAATAAATCCAACGGCATCTCATGAAAATATATTAAAAAAAGTAAATCAAGCAACCCAATTACAGGACGAAAGTAAAACAAAAAGAATCGGAGAAGAGCTTACTCGGAAGATCCCACGGCTCCACCTTATAGATATCGATCTCAGAGATCGCATGGAGGCGGAAACCTCTGCCGCAGACCTTGCGGCGCAGATAGTAACGCACCAATTCCTCGTCGGTGGGGTGGAAGCGGAACCCCGGCGCAAGCATACTAGACGACTTTTTCACTCCGGCGACTTCCATTCATAAAATATCTTTAAAATGCCGAGGATTTAGGGTTGAGAGATGGGGTTCAATTCAACAAAAGGATGCGTGAGCTTCTTCTTTATCAAACCGAATACTTGCAGGAGAAGAGAAGTAGGAGAAAAAGCTATTGAAATTGAATGAATAATAATATTATATTAGGAAGTATGTGGATAATCCGAATTAAATTCGGGTTCAGTTTAAGTCTCAACAACGTGGCATATACGGGCACCGCGTGAGCCTATTCGGGTACGGGTTTCCCATATGCCTACCTACCTACTCATCTCAGTAGTCAGTATTACCAACACTAATGATTTATTGCATAATATTAAACAAGTAAAGACAAAGTACAAGATCAGCCAGTAATTATCCAAATTGAAATAAAATAATATATGTCACATGAAACTAAAATAAAAAGAAAATATGGATAATGCTCTATAAATACATAAACTATACACGAATTATAGTATTGCACATGAACAAAAAAATCTTCCTCATAATACATAAACTACCTATTTTTCTCGTTTTTCAACATCGGGCTTATTTTAGTCAAAATAGTGATGACATGGACCTGATTTAATGACGTAGAAGTCCACCTTAGTCCACCTAGTCGTTTTGTTTTAATGAAAAACGGCCTCGTTTAGGTTTAGATGGACTTCTACGTCATTAATTCGGGTCCATATCATCACTATTTTGACCAAAATAAGCCTGATGTTGAAAAAAAACGAAAAATAAGTAGTTTATGTATTGTGCAATACCAGAACTGTGATAGTTTTGTATTTATATGTCATTATACCAATAAAATAAAACATTGGGGTTAGTGTCTAACTGGGGTGAAAAGAATAAAGAGATGAGTGATGATATTTCCAAGGAGATTATCTGGTTTCCAGAGTGGGCGCTGCATTAGCGTGTTGTGCGTTTGGCTGTATGTGTGGTGCATAAGTGTGACTTTAATAAAATAAAAAATAAGTGCATAATAAATAGGAGGTGGTGGTGCGTGCGTTGGCGCAACGACATTACATTTTGGCTTTTGTGGTTTGACTAATGCCAAGTATTTGCATATTTCCACCGCCTATTATTAAATTCATTAAGGGACTGGAATGTTCTAGATCCTTATTTCCTCGGAACATTATCCATCTTCTTTCTTTTTATGGCACCAAGCAAGTAATATTTACAAGTGATTATCTATTAATAATTAATATGATCGGGAACAATGTGTATATAAGATAAATAAATAAAAGATTATTTATTATGTATAATTTATTAATTATAATATAATTCGTATTTTTAGAACTATAATGGATATCTATATTTTTATTTTCATTTAAAATTAGTGATTTTGATTAAAATTTTAAATTAAGATTGGGAGATATACAGGTATAATAATATTTTTTATTATTTTAATTTGATGATTATAGTGAGAGATTTAACTGCTATATTTAAAATTACCGTATGTGAATGTATATGAAGATTTGGGTAGCCCAATTGAAGGCCCATGATTTAAAGGTCAAAGCCCGAGTCCATTAGGCCGGCCTGTTAACGTAGTTCTATGTGTTCCATGTTAGCCAACCTTAAATGGATGAATCCAATTACAAAGTTTTATAATTTAAATTTAATATTAATATGATTATTTAAGATATTCTATGCTTCTTATCACTACATTTGTCGTCCTATACTTCATCCACATCTAAGATTAAAAGTAAGTTATATTCCAGTTCATCTTAATTAATGATAATTTGGTTTATAATTAATAATCATTATCAGATGAGAGAAAGTACAAAAGCTACTCATCTAGTCATCTTATTAGTTCTCCAAATCTTGTTTCTGCCATAAGTTTTCAGTCCACAAATTTGATTAATTTGGAGTCCAAAGTTGAAGAGGCAATTGTAATGCTTTATTTGGAAAATCTCATTCTATGCAATAAAGTATCGTATTGAGTTATTGTCTAAATATATGTATATAGATTAGATTTAAAAATAATATCATAAAATTTACAATAATTTTATTTATATAATAAGACCATATTCATAATTCACATGATTGCTTTTAGTCCAAACATCAAATAAACAGATATTATGTTTATTTAATCTAATATTTTATCTTTATAAAAGTAACTTTTGAAATCAAAACACCTATTTCAAATCTGAAAACAATGATGTCTTATTTTATTGTTGTACTACTTATCTCCTACTTTTCTAAACATAATACTTTACTTTCTTAATTTTCGTGGTGGATCACTTATGGTCGCCTGCTAAAGCCCCGAACCATAATGTACTTAGTACTGGGACCGCGGAAAGATATGTTTTTAGATCTCACATCGAAAAACCTCCTTTTTTTTTTAATACTTAAAAAAATGAAACAAGTAAACCAACATTTTATGGGAACCAAAGAAATCTTAGGCTTCGAGCAATTGGTTATCATTTTGAATAATTAGCAAACCAACAAAATGAAACAAGTAAAGATTACATTTTTAATCGAAATGCTGCCCCCACACAAGATCAAATTCCATTTGAAAACGGAAGCCCTCTTTCAAGATTCAAACTTTTTAATTAAAAATTATAACCCAAATAGAAAATGCCGCGAAAATGGTATTGACTCGTCGTGAGTGGGTACCCACAAGGATCTCTTGTGGTGCCGGCGCGTGTACAATCAAGTGTACAACCGTCTTCATGAAAGTGAGACATTTGTACTAAGTGCCCATATGAGATATAGAGATATGCAAGAACCTCAACGTCCCGCAACAACCTTGTCTCAAAACAAAAAAAGAAAAGAAGAGAAAACGACCTTGGCCCATTTATTTTCTTGGTTTGAACGGTTGTTTTGTGAAATGGTGGTGTGATCCCTAAATGAATGATGATTTCGAGAAAGAATAGATGCGCCGCCACCAACTATGATTACTCCTTTAAGGTTTTGTTGATTGGGGATTCTGGTGTTGGAAAGAGCAGTCTTTTGCTGAGTTTTATCTCCAACTGCCAGCAGTTTCCTCATGATCTTTCTCCAACTATCGGTATGTCTGTGTGTGTGTGATTCCCTATTTTGTATGGATTGATATCGTTTCTTATGCAATATTGACAGTTCTTGGGCTTTGGATGTTTGATTCTTGAAGCTTTTTGGTGAAGTTACTAAGTCTAGGGAGCGAGTGTGAGTATATGATTATGATTTGAGCTGATTATGTTTCTTGGATAAAAATGGGTTCTTGAATTTCTTAGTGAGGAATACTGTCATAAGCTTTTACCTTGTAAGTTTATAGCCGTTCTGAGTTTTTTGAGTTTGTTGTGAGAAGTACAATGTTTTTTAAGATTTTTGTGACCAAATAGAATGTGAGGCCTTAGGTGTTGATGATATAATGTGTGAGATAGAGGGAGTAGTATGAATTCTTCGAGCGCAGAGAAAGCATAATCTTGATTTGATTAGGCGTAGGTTCATGTTTGATTGTTATACTTTCAATTTTGAATACGATGATGATTTGCAGGAGTAGATTTCAAGATAAAGCTACTAACTACTGCTGGGAAAAGACTCAAGCTTACAATTTGGGATACAGGTGCCTGTAAATCTATGAATCATAGAAACCTTAGATACATGTTCTTGTTTAAACCATGTTTTGCTTTGCTAAAATTTGATTTGAACTAATATGATCACCGGGGCAATGTAGGTTTTTTCGAGTAGATATTGCCATTTTTGGCATTGATTAGTTAGGAAAATCTGGATTCTGATTGCCAAAAATGACATGGAAGAATTAGAAATTGGGACACAATAGTTTTTGTGTTGAAGGGAATTAGGACACATCTAACTTGATTTGGATCTGAGGTTGAAGTGTCTCTTTTTGAAAGTTAGTCTTGCAATTTTCCTAGTGTTCCTTATTTATGACATTCAATGTAATCTAATGTGACACTCAATCTTGTCAGAGATTTAAGAATGATTATGACAATTAAAACTCATGTGTTAATGAGATTTAATGTCAAACTTTGTTCAAAGTCTTTGTTCATGTGTTTCAACACTGTCTTCTAAAGAGAAAGTGTCGGTCGAAGAATAATCGAGAAGCCAGAGAGCAAATCCTTCATAATGATATAAGTTTATTAGAGACACCAAATAAGGACATGAAATTAGCTTAATCTTGTGTAGTTTAGTTCTTTGCAACACTCTGAATCACATGCCATAAGAGCCTTCACGAAAGTTGTTTACAATGTCCACCGTCCTTCAATTTTTCCCCGCTGGCATTTGTGTACTTTCTTCTATATTTCTATCACTTACAATACTCGTACATGAACGTATAATTATTTTCCAACAATGCAGCCGGGCAAGAAAGGTTCGGGTCATTAATAAGTTCGTACTACAGAGGAGCACATGGGATCATCCTTGGTACGACGGCTTGCTAGTGTGGTTAAAATTTATGTAATTGATTGTTAATGCAACTAAAATTTTCAAAGTAACTTCCTGTTTTAAAGAATTGTGGGCTGAGTTGTGATTCTATTAGCATAACTTGTGTACCTTTGAACTCTTTGCAGTCTACGATGTAACAAGACGAGAGACCTTTACAAGTCTATCGAAGATGTGGGTTAAGGAATTAGAGCGTTGCTGCACCGATCCCGACTGTATCAAGATACTAGTAGGCAACAAAGTAGATAGAGTAAAGTTTCCTAACTCAGTGTTGTAGCATATGCATGCATATTGAACTAAAACAAACATGTAAACTAGAATACATACCTATCATTCGATACACGTACAGACATTTGCTGTTTTCGTCTCTCAGGAAAACGAGAGGGCTGTTACCATGGAGGAGGGAATGGCTCTTGCACAAGAGCACAAGTGTCTATTTTTAGAGTGTAGTGCCAAGACTCATGCAAATGTGAAGCAATGCTTTAGAGAGCTTACTGGAAAGGTTTGTTTCGCATACAATCACGTAACGAATATGATGGAAAATGCTCATCATCTATTGTTCTTCAAGATTATCATTAACCATCCAGAAACTGCTTCAATTACAGATACTTGAGGTACCGAGTTTGCTGGAGAAAGGATCTATGCCAGTAAAAAACCAAATTTTAAAGCAAAAGCAGGCACACAAAGACAGCAACTGCTGCTCCTAGTTGAAAGTTGAAACTCAATGCTGTTCTTGCGGGTTACGCGGCGAACTTAGATGCGTTTGCGCAGGTTTTTGCATCGGAACGGTTATCGTCTGCGTGTCCTTGTCTGTCATATGTAAATTTGAGTCTAGTTTATTTTGCTGCATTCTTTCAATCTTTTGTACTGGTGATATCATGTAAGATGCGGCAAGTAAACTGGCACTTTTTGTACACAAATTCCATGTATGTAGGGATCATATATTTGTGAATGTATATAAATGCTTAATGATATGTACAGTGATTTATTTCAATCACTTCTGTTTCTCTTTATTCCTTTCTTCCATTTATTGCCATCAGTAGGGTGACTGGTGAGCAAGGTTGGGTTACTTAATTGAAAAAACAAAAAAAAATTGAACTGAAAATTCTAAAATTGAATTGAAGATCGAAAATTTTGGTTAAAAATTTGAATGGAAAATAATAAATAACTATTTATTATATAATATATTAAATAAACTATTATTATAGTATAATGTATTTTGGTTCGATTTTTGTACTTCGATTATTTCAATATCAAAATTAAAATTGAATTTTTGTAAATCAAAATCGGAACCGAATCGAATATAAAAAAATTGAATCGAATTTTATGTTCGCCTCAATTCGGTATTTAATTTTTTTTATGAAAATTTGCTCGCTGAGTGTGGGCATCAAATGTTGCTTTTGTCCATAATATTACACCTTTTCTTATTACATTTCCATTTATGATTTAATTACTACGGTATAGTTTAAGTTTTTATTTTCAATTTTTTTTATATTATGTGACCAATTATATAAACGTGGGGTGAAAAATTGAATATTAGATTTTTAATCTTTCATCAAAGATCCAAAATATAGAGAACATTGAGCTGATCAGTTGATCACTCTTTCGATTTTGACCAAGTAATTAATCTTAACAATTAAAAAAACCCAACGAACTCGATATATATAAACAAGAAAATAGAAATCTCATTAACCATTAAAAATTCATCAAAGGCATTCTGCAGCAATGAAGAACTTTCTCTTGTTATTTTTGCTGGTGGAAGTTTGCATTCTTGAAGAATTAGTGAGTGGATGTTCATTCACAGCAGAACATACTATTTATGTTGTGAATAATCTGCCTTCAAAATCTGCACCATTAAAGATTCATTGTGCATCTGGAGATACTGAATTAGGGTATCACACCCTTCATACTAATCAAGATTTTCATTGGCGGTTTTGCGCCAATTTTATTCCGAATACGTTGTTCTTTTGTCATTTTTGGTGGGAGTCGAAGGATAAAGCTTGCGACGTGTATAAAGAAAAATTCAGAGGGTATTCGACGCTTCAATCGTGGTGGATAGCAAAGAACGACGGTATTTATTTCAGTAATCAGACTCAACCTACATTGTTGGAGAAGAGACATGACTGGAACAATTAAGTAAAAGGGTGTTTGCCTAAGCTTATTTTAAAGAGTTTATACACTCTTGGAACTTATAAGTTATTGCAAGAACTTATAAGTTGAGAAAATAAGTTGGGATGTGATTAGTTATTTTTTGAAGAGTTTATTTTTATAACTTATAAGCTCTCAAAGAGCTTAATTTGCCAAACACGTTTAAAGAACTTATAAGCTCTTAAACAACTTATAAACTCCTTTAAAGAGCTTATAAACTTAGTCAAACACCCTGAAGTAGTGATTATTAGGTAATGTACTTTTAAAAAAAAAATACAATTGGTTATATTGTTTCTTGTGTTATTCATTTTTTGTAGAATTGTTAGGTACATTAAGACTATGAGAATCTCTTATTGCCTTAATAGTGTGGCATTGGTATTAAATTAATAAGATTGTGACAATTTTTGTGCAAGCTTTGTGCAAGCGTGAAATAGGAAAACTATTATGTGGGAAATGCCATAATTTGTGAGTAATTAATGAGTAATAGAAATTAAAAATATAATATCCTTTGTGATTTTTTTACTTAGTAAATTTCCATATTTTCTAATTAATTAATTATGTTAAATGACATATACTGCTTTTATCTAATTTCCATGCTAGTATCGATTGAAATTAATGACATAGAAAAGGCAAAAATCGGGTTTTATTTAATTGACATATAATAGTTCATTAGTCAGAGATATCTATGCAATTTTGAGATAAGTAGAATTATAAACGAATCGAATCGCACCGAATATTACAATTGTGCACTAATAACATATTAAGAATCATAAAATGTATCACATCAAGATTTATATTAATTTGATTTCCACTTTCTATTGGATTGTTACTATAACATTATGATATGAACTTTGAAACACATTGAAAAAAAATGCATTTCCTCAAAATTCATTATTAATTTCCGGATTAAAAAAATTAGCTGGATCCATTATTTTAATTTCACTTATTAATCTAGGATGAACTATAAAATTAACAAGAAATTCTCATTCAACATAAATGGGAGTAGATAATAAGCATTCCCACTCCTATATAAATTGGACTCCAACAAACTAAAAAAAATAAAACAATAGCCTTCATCATTAGTTCATCACATATAATTTTATTATGAGCAATATGAATTATACCAAACTACAAAAGCTTATATTATTCATTTTTATTGTTGCAAACATTGAGCTTGCACATAGCAAGCGTTTTCTTACTCCAAGAGTGCAAGTTTACATAGTAAACAATCTTTCGTCCTCGATACTGCAACTGAGTTGCCAATCGAAAACGACAATCTAGGGCAACACACAGTTGCTCCTACGCAACAATATACGTGGAGTTTTTGCGATAGTATCGAACAAAATACTTTATTCTCTTGTCGTCTTTGATAGAGTTGGATAACTCTATTAATGTTTCCACAATTGCTTAACTCACATCATTGTATAGTTTTGCTTTCTTCTATGTGCAGGTTACGTGCAAGTGTGTACTCCGAAGTTGCATACTTGTAGAAAGAGGCATGAGGAGTCAAAGGCACGCTCTCCACGTATAAAGGAGGACTTTCATCATGGTGAACATGAACACTGGTGTTGGCATGTTTCTCGCAACAACACCTTGCTGCAGAAGAGTGGAAGACAACAAAACTTGGACGCTACTCTATCAAGCTAAGCCACTACTTTACATCTCACATCAGTTGAGAAAATCAAGGGGTGTGAAGACTATAAATAGAGAACTCCACCGGTATTATAGTCGTCGAGTTTTTGAGAGAGATAATTTTACTTTGCATTGTTCCATCTTTCTCTCTTAAGTTATTTTTCAATCTCTCTAAATCTGTTAGTGAGATTGTATTTTTATAGGATAGTTGGTTAGATAGATAGATTCTGTACGCTATCTATAACTATCCTCTTTTCGTTTTTAATAAGAGTTTTTAGTCGTGAGACTCGCGTGGGTATAAATTATAACCCACGCAAAAATACATACTGTGTTCTTTCTGCTTCCTATTTATTGTGTCAGTTGTTTCTACAACACAAAAAGTCTGAGTGAGTGCTTCTGTTAAGTGAGGAATCTGACTAGTTGTTGTCGAAATTATTGTTACAACACACACGTGTACGGTTGAGATACACTTTCAGTCTTCATGCACGTTCGGAAGATAAATGGTTTATCGCCTATGAGTCAATTGGAAGAGGTATTAGATGTCCCAAGAATGTGTGCACTTGGATAGCACAAGATGATGGTATTTATACTAATGGCCAAAGACTTTATCCTTGGTAGATTTTTGCATTGTAATCTTATATTAATTGGAAATCATGAATTAGATTCAGGTTGTGTTTGTACTTTCTCTCTCTAAAATGATGAATAATATAAAAGTTTTTTTGTTTTAATATAATGAGGACCCAACTTTAATTATATGTTATTTGTTTTGTATTATTATAGTATACTTATCATCAACTTCTTAAAGTTGAGAATCACTTTTTATAGGCTGTTTTTCGTGCACGAAAAGTACGTTGTAGAAAATCAGTACGAATTTTAAGAAAAACGATAAAAAAATATATTTTCACTCAAAAAAGAAACGCACAAAATGAAATATATGTAAAAATATGAAATATTGAATGTTTTATGGAATCTGAAAATAGTAAACTATTATTAACAACTCAAAAATAATAATGCAAGCAAACGAAGGGACTCACCAATTTCTCATTGGTGTCCTCGAGGGGCGGTACACACGAGAACCAACCGAAAAAGGGGCAAACTCATTTCATACTCGCATCGACAACCCATTTATTTATCTAAATAGAAGACTGGCCAACGAGAATCAGATTGTAAAGTGTCAATGTGATGACGAACGCCGGAGGAAGAAATGTAATTCAAACGGCGAATGACTAAATTGACTGTTGAAAAACCTGCTTCGATCGGATAAATCGCGTTTTACGCTGGTTGGTCGATTTCCTTACCAGCTGAACAAGTAAAAAAACATTATATTTTAAAACTATTTCTCCTGTGCTATAATCAATAATGCTTGAGCAGGGGGATCTTTAGAGCTGCATTTGCTACTCTAGATGTTTCATACCTCAAAAGAATCTACATTTTTTTATTTTAAAAAAATAATAAAAAGAGGTAAAGGAATTATGATTATGTATTGACTTTATTTGCTTGCATATATATTGCACATATATAAATAATGTATTTGCATGAAAAAGAAAAGGGGTGCAATGAGATGTTATTTATATGGCAGACACAGGCCATGCATGGTAGGTACCAATTCTTGTAAAGTAAGATTTGGTTAATTTGTTGGTATCTTTCATTTCTTCCTAAGGTGACATTTTATTTATATATTTATTAAATTACCTTTTATTTCTTTGCTATAATCTATAAATAATGCATGTCTAATCCATTCTTTTATTTCACATTCATATAATTCTTCATAATATAGTAGTAGTATATATTTATATGACAGAGACAATAAAGCAAAGATGAAATGAAACAATTCAAAAGCAACAAACTTTAATTTAATTAATATTACTATAACAAAGCCATCTTTCCTGATGATGACTGGTGTACATTCTACAACATCAAAATCTAGAAGAATTAAAGAAACTCCATTCATTCTAAATATATATCATACCCTAAAATGCATACAATATTCTCCACCTATTTGGAAAATTTGCATCTTCCCATCTTCATATATATGGGGTAAAATTAGAAGACTATTAAACTATAGTAGAATAAAATTAAAATTAAACTCAAAAGTCTTCATCCCAAATCAAAACCTAAAAAAATTAATCTCCCTCCCTCTCACTATCTCTCTACAATTAGCTCAAGAATCTAACACAAGCCATTAAAATGTACAAAGCATAATAAAATAGAGACAACTCCACTCCTAACAAGACTAATTTAGTTCATCAAACTCTCCCACTACTCTAATTAAGGAAACTAAATGGTGCAATTATTTATTATATATATATATATGGGTAGGTAAATACTAATGTTGGGGTCAACGATAATTGGTCAACAAATGTTTTGATATTAGGAGGTGGGAGTAATGTCAAAATCAGAGGCTAATTCCCTATTATCGAGCATAACCCTTTTGTTAGTGAATCCCCCGCTCGTGGTAGGGCTGACGTGGCAGCAAGAGTCTTGGTGCAAGAGCCTCGATTTCGGCGACGAAGAGGAAGATGACAATGTCACCGGCGGAATCTCGCCGGAGCTCAGCTGCGGTGGCGGGTGCTGCCACTGTGGGAGCGGGCCTGCTAGCAAGAGTGTCTGCAGTAGCGGGCCCACCCCCATCACTGCCTGCAGGAACTTGCCCTGCTCTGGCAACGACCTTTTTACCTCCAACTCATCGGCCGTGTCCTGTTGGACCGGGTGTAGTTGTGGTGCCAGTGTTGGTGATGGTGTTGGTATTGTAAGCGGCAGAGTGACATGACCGCCAGGTGATGCAATGATTATATTGTCATCACAATCTGATAGGCAAAGGGTATTATTGTCATCCTCATTGGTAGTCGTGCCACTAGAGACTGGGCGGTCGTGATCGTGGTCGGGTTTGTGTTTGGACGAATATGATTGGATTTGGGAAAGCAATTGTTTCTCCAAGGCAAACTTTTGGCATGTTGCCTCAAAGTCATCCCTCTCTTTGATGATCTTGGCTAGCAAGCCTTTGAGTTGGAGAATCTCCTCATCCTTCCTCGAAATCTCTTCGTGGGCTGCGATCACCGCAGCCTCGAGCTCGACAGTCGAGTACAAGAATGATTGCTTAAACTCCTCAACGCCCTAGTATAAATTAAAAAAAGTTAGCTAGCTCGATCAGAACTTGACTCGAAAGAAATCAAAATGGAAAATGAAATAAAACAAGTGAATATACCTCTTGTTGAAAGTAGTAAGCCCAGGTAAGAGGACTGAATTGTTGTTCCATTTTGGTTAAGAGGTTAGGTTTTTTTGTTGGAGACTTGGAGTAGCAAAAGAAAAGAGGGCAGAAAGCACCACAACAGGGAAATAAATGTTCATGAGGTTGTTTTCCACTTTCTTATAAGGTTTTCGAGTAGTTGCTTCCATTTTTCTTTTATTTTTATAAATTAAATTTTTTTTTTCTACTTTATACGTAGTGATGAGAAATATAATTAGTAGGGGGAGAATTGGGACGAGATCGGATACCCGTTTCAAAGCCTTGAAGTTTTGGTCTAAAAAATTTTCAATCTTTTGGTCCTTGTCTCGATCTTGATTTGGACTTCGGGAGTTTTGAATTTTGATCCTGATCTCGAATAAAAATGTCCGAAATGGTCCAAATTCCCAAAACACGACCAAAATTTTCCGATCGGGATCAAAATATCATCCGGAGAATTGAGAACCCAGATTGAAATTTTGGATTTCCAAATCTCAAAAAATTTCAAAATCCTAATTCCATTTCCGGTCTAGATCCCAAATCCCATCGGGATTCGGTTTCGAACGCTTAATAAGTAGTTAGAGAGGAACAGAAATGAAAAGGACAAAATTAAGCATGAAAAAGTCAGGTGCAATTAAGGCAGGCCTTATACTAGTATGCAATAGATTCTTATAGCATCCACGATCGTGTTACTCATAATATGGGTCAAATGTGCTACATATCATCAATTTTTAACTTTTTTAACTATTTTAATTTATTTCCACTATAATATTATCTTATTTGATAACCCTACAATCATAATACAAATTGAAAATAAAAAGAAAAAATGTACTAATTTGAAGCAAATAAAGTTAGTGAAACCCAAATTTATTTTACTACTTATGTAATATTTGCTACCCCTTCAGTTTTGTGCTATCTCAAAATATCAGTCTATTATGATTCATCAACTTTTACGATACAAAAACACACACTGTCATGTCAGAATTTCTCCTCAAATTAATAATAATTTTTAATTAATTTTATGAATGGGTGTCTGTCGTGTTTTCCATTTTCTTGAAATAATGCAAATAATAATGTGGAAAACGAAAAAAGAAGAATCTGAAATGGGGGTTAGGGTAGGGGGTGGTGGAGTGTGGAATCCAGTGATTTAAAGTTTAGATTGGGGTTACAGTTATGTCCCCTTCTTTACGATTAATTCCATTGGATTTCACTTTTTCTCTCGAATCTCCATTGGTTCTTTTGGGTATTTCACTATTTACGTATATGTGCATGCATGCGTTACCTGTTACTATATATATGATCAATAATAATATGGAGTAGCAGTATTTTGGGGTGAAATATTCAAATAGTAATGCTCTAATAATCTAATTTTAAACCATTTTTTTATATTTAATTCTCGTATCTTTTTTATAAACAAAACCTTCTAATTATAAAATCATTTTTTCTAATTTCTGATTATAAAATCATATTTTTAAAAATCCAATACTATGACCGTAGGCAGGGCGGAGCTAAGATGTAAACTGGTGGGACTATTGCCCCACCTAAAATTTTTACATTTACTGTTAATTTTGTATAATTTTATGAAAATTAAGTATAATTTATAAAAAAATATTAAAATTTTACCCCATCAAAAACTAAGAAAAATAAGGATAATGATTTTGCCCCTCGTACCATCGGGGCCCTGGCTCCGCCCCTGACCGTAGGGCTATACTCCAATTATTTTAATGGAAAAGTTATTCAATTTTTTAAAATTAGAAATTCAAGAATTTTGACATAAATTATTTTAAATATTATGATGCATAATAATAAAACCCAAGATAGTTTGTCATCAAGCAATGCAAGAAATTTCATTCTGGGATATATTTAATTTCCTGCAATATTTCATCACACTGTCTCTAGAAGCTTGGAGGTTATGTTTATATTTTTAAAAGTTTATATTCTCGTCCAAGATATATATATATATTTTATATTTAACGTGGACTATTAGAAATGGATATTGATCCCAATTTTCTACCTAAAAAGGCCTTATTAAGGGGAGGGATACCTCACCTTATATTTAGGTTCAAATGACCATCCCTCACCAATGTGGGACAAACTTAACAGTGGACTGATTTCTGTTAATAAATAAATTGACCCTAGCTTTAATTATTTTATATATATATACCTTACTTTCTTATGCACAAAGAATATATATTTACTATTTGATTTTAGGTGTTTTTGATGTAAGAGTATATGTTCGTGCTATTTCTTTTCCTTTTTTTTGACTATCATAGGATACAAACAAAAGGAAATTAGAAAGTGGGAATTATAAATACGACCACACTTAGATATAATCATTGAATTTAAGAAAGGAGAACAAGAATCACAAGTAACACATTAATTCAAGATCACCCACCTGCCCACATGATCTGGCATGACACGTAGATTAATATTAAATTTTTAATAATTTTTTTCTTAATACTTAATTTTTTACTAGAGTTTATATATGGATTAAGATATAATTTATTATTATTCAATACAAAATAATTAAAAAAACACACAATGACTTGTATGTTAACATAATATTACTATACCAGTCATGAACACATTAAGTGGTGCCCGCTGCGAACGAGTGAGCAGTGCTCTAATTCAAAAAGTACTGATGTTTCATGAAGTAGCAATGAGGATTTAAAGAAATCTATTTCTTCTTTTAACTAATATTTTGATTTGAGTAGTGAATTTCGAACATTAATTCAAGAAGTTATTCTAATATTTCAAGTAGCAATGAGGCCGGTTAAAATAATTCTATTTTTTTTTCTCTGCACAATAATTAAAGAATTCAAACCCTACAAAATGACATTGTGATTAAAGATATTATTATCCATGTTAGATCTACTTATTTCCCCATATTATTTAATTACTATTGTCATGGACATGGAAGCTACAGAGTCCTTTTCAAAAATAATTTATGCTGAAACAAGCCAAATTACTTATTCGTTTGAAATATTTTTAATTATTAAAAAAGGAGAAATAATAAATAAAAAGAATTAGTGAGTAATAATGGTAGGGTCCTTTTGAAAACCTTTTGCACAACAAAATGAAAAGATTTTGGATTTCTGACCAATTCCAAAATATTTTGTCAAAGGGGGACTGCTCCTCCACGTGTTTGGCGCTTGGGTCCGCACACAATATATATAATTCTTTTTAAACATTCTGAAATATTTTTTTTATAATTTTTTTGTAATAAATATATTAAATTTAAATTACAAATTGTTATAAGTTAAATATGAGATTTATTACTTTGAACATTAACATCGTATCACTAGGACACTCCAAAATGCTATAGACCTATTACGTTTTGTAGATTAGGTTTTTAAAATCAATTAAGTATAAATAGACAATTTAAAATGATAAAATGTATCTATGTTGAAACGAAAAGAATATTAATATTTTTCTAAATAAGAAAAATGAGGTCGTCGTGTTCATGTCATGTTTTATAAATTGTAAATTGAAAATTAAAAATATATATCGATTCAAATGTGGTGATTTTACAGATAACCTTTATTTGATTTATTACATAACTCCTTAGTGAAAAACCACAATGCATGTTTATCGTTACCGGTCCCCAATTAAATGTTTTTGGCTGTGAAAACTCAAATACAAGATAACAAATTATAAATTGTATTATTTACTTCTATTTGTTATACTGGAAATATAAAAAGAAAAAACATTAAAATAATGAAAGAGATAAAATAAGGACAATAGTATGATGTTATTTTAAAATTTTAAAATAACACTTAGTATAAACAAAAAAATAATAAATCATATCATGATACTTTCCTTAAAACTAAATCTAAAATAAACTAACATAGTGGGAGACAATATGGATAATGTAAGATAATGTTTATCGGGTACATATAATATATATGTATTAATGTATATAGTATATTAAATTATGCAAACAAATAAAGCAAGATAGAATTATGAATGACATAATTAAATGGCTTATGCATTTAAAACATTAATTAATCAAACAAGAACAAAATTATATATTCCTCTCGTGCTCAACCGTTTCTCTTTAAATATAAGCATTACACCTTTTTTTTGGTCACGATTATTAAAAAGAGTGTATAAAGTAGTGTGTAAGAGTGATAAAAGTAGTAGGGTCCACATCTTTTTGAAGAGATAATATTTACTATTTATGAAATGTGTCAAATTTAGTTGGACATCCCAATAAAAAACGTGTGTCATGTTTAGTGGGACGGAGGGAGTAATATCAATGGAACATATTTCTGAAATACTGTGATTTTTGTTATTGATTTAGGACATGATTGCGTCTTTTAGCTTGATGGTAACGAGTTAATGTTCGAATTAATAAATTTCAAATTCAAGTCATCTATGATGTGATTTTATATATAATTTAAATTTAATAAATATAATTAAAAAAAGAAAGAAAAATAGAAAAAGCAAGTGATGATTAATAACTCCCTAATATGGATTTAAACAATGCTTTATATTTCCCAGTAAGTTAATGCTCAACGGAAAAAAACTAGTCGCTTTTGTACAAGTTTTACCAACAACTAATATTAATGATCTATTTTCGGTTATAATTTATTAATTACAATATTATCTAATATTAATTAAACAATATAAATATTATAATATAACAATAATTATAATTATTTATATATTTTTATAATAATTATCTGACATTGTCACATAAATCATTGACACGTTAAATATATGTATTGCATGCAAGGAGCTGGAGCTATTGCAAGTAATAGAACAAGAAAGCATAGAATTGAAAAAAGGTTTGTAACTTACATGAAGAAAGAATGGGAAATGTCATGTCAAAATCATACATATCTTAGCAACATCATCAACATGAGAAAGGATATAATGTAAAGATTTTCCACATATAATTGATATGAAGCACATTAATTAATTAATTGTGTGATTATATTTCAATAATGATTGATGTAATGAAAACGCGTTTGACATAATCATGGTGCAAAAAAGCAACTTTATTTGCAACTATATATCTTTTTTCTTTTTTCTTAATTCTCATTCATTGTTACTTAAGATAAAAGATACCTGAATAGGAAAAAGGGAAAGGAATCCCATATGAATATGATTAAGTTTTAACCTCGTTAGAAATAGTTTTTTTTTTTTCTTCATTCATTACTCCATATTACATGATGTAGCATGCAAGTCTATCTATTCTTTTAAGGTAAGTGAGAAACATCATAATAGAATTTCAATTCATTTTATATTATTTTATTGCGATTTAATAATGTACTTATAATTTAGTACTACTATAAGGGATATGATTAGCGTGTAACGAACTCCATTTTTGTAAATTAATTAGGCTGAAAGTGGGTGGAGTTTGTCTTATCATAAAAGGACGTGTGATATAAGTTTAATTTAAATGTTAATATTATTATTTTATTATGAAAGAAGGTATATATGTAGGAAACTCTTGTTTTTAAATTAATTATAGCTGATTAATTCTCATATATTGATAATTAGGTTGGAAAAGTAATTTCTATACTGGAAGGCATTCGTTTGAAACGAAGAAAGCATATGCATATTATTGTTTGTTTTTATTTTTGCACTAAAATATAATAATATACTTCTTCCATTCACCAATATTTTTAATATATTTTCTTTCTATCCATCCATTTATCAATCTTTGTTTTTAAGACTATCAATGTTTTTATGACTATAAATTTTATATTTGTTGTAAATGAATAAGATCATTTAATACACAACTGAATTAACAATTGTAAATCATGTGATCTAAACTTCACCCAAAACATACACTTCAATTAAATAATAATAACAATTAAAATCCAAACTTCACTTACTATACTTTTTCATACAAAGTTAAAACATTACATTAAAACACATGTCGCGCGAAATTATTAAAAATGTTTGTGAATGACATAATATCTCCTATTACTGTCAAATATGTAGGATATGAAGGGAATGAAAAGGAAAAAAAAAAAACTTTTTAATTATTTTTGCTGTATTTCTCCTTTCTAGTTCATGGAATGTGAAAAAACAAAGATTCGGGTGATGATCATAATCAAATTGAAAAAATGTAACAATGAATCTTATACTAGTAAATTCATTGTCTTCTTTCATTTATAGGATTGGGAGCGCCCATCAGAATTGATGCACTGGCCCCACATAGTATTGCTTCAAGTCAAGCACGCTTAACCTTATAGTTTTTACTACGGGGTCACCTGAAAAGATGATGCACCATGTTGGTATGAGTAGTACTAATCAATTTTTTTAACCTCTCGTCAACAATGGTAGTGCATTCCCTTTTCGACTGAGGTAGACCGCACCATACGCTCTCTCGGGTACGATACATGAATGACCCACTCTCCGGGAAGTGCCGGAGTCCACTTCCCAACAATAACTATAATTATAATTATAAGTTACAAAATATTATAAAGTTCGTAAAATGCTTCAATAATAAAGATAATTCTACTATTACTATTTTTACTATTTTGAGGAGTATTCGAGTGTGTCACCCAACTTAATTTTGAGGAGGCTAGCTCACTTTGTGAGGATGTAACATCATTTAAAACTTTTAAAAGTAAAAGGAAACAAAGTTTTGATTTATGTTGATGGGGAGATTAATTAGCAAAAAAATCTATAAAATCTCATGATCAATTCAGATATTAAAAGGGATGCAATTCTTGAACGAGGGACGTCGTTGTTCGAATGTGAAGGTTTTTCGTCACTTGCTAACATTTGAAAACAGCTATTTTCAGTTAGTGGGTGTTATTGTTAATGATCCCATATTTATTGTATAGCTATTTCACTACGGCCTGCGCAGTTTGACATTCACTGGTACCTCCTTGTATGACTGGATTTTCTTCGCTGCTGCACGAGACGGCCTCGAGAGAGACGATCTTTTAAACTGTTGAGAACCGTTTATGCTACCTTCGGTTCTTACTAATGCCTCGGATGCTGAATCCTCAAGCAACTGAGTCGCGGAAACAGTGGTCTTATTTGCTTCAAACAAATACTCAGCGGGTTCTACTTCTGCAGCTTGGAACCTAGCAGATTGCCTTCGGAGAAAACACCTGCCATGGCAATATGGAAATGAGTGACTGAAAGAAAGAATGGTTGTGTATTGCTAGTTTTACAAAGGCATATAAGAACCTCTCTTTTTCAGACGTGTCCTTGTACTCGACTTGTTCAGAAGGGCATGCATCTAACATGAAATGATAAGAAAGAATATCCTTCAAAATTGTACACTAACAGAGAAAGAATGTCAATAAAATTTAACACTTTTCTCACCATTAGGTTGTGGATTCATCATGGTTTCACGAGGTTTCTCATCAACTATATTTTCTTTTGAGGACTCTATTTCTTCTTGAGACTTGCTCAACTTCACATGTAGAATATTAACGTAGCCAAGTTGAAATCCAAAACTCAAAACAGGAAAAAGCTATACAAGAAATATCAATGAAAGAAAAGAGATGTATATGGCTTGGAGTCCAAACCAAAATGACCAAAACTCAAATAATAGGTTGGCATACAGAACGTACAATGAAGAATCCCAAATCTGTTATTAAAAGTGGACTTTATACCTCAGCATCTCCTAGTGGTGGTGGTGGTGGTGGTGTCCTTCCCTATGTAACTATTGAATATTAAGATATATACAACTAAATAATACAATTTGCTATCATCAGTATCAGGCTGCTAGATCACTCACAGACCTCAACATTCAGTTTGCTTGCTTTAATAAGTCCAGTTTTGCACTCAAGCTCATGCTGATACATTATCAACTGCATTGAAGGGAAAAAAGTAAGTGAGAGCTTTAGAAAAAAATAAGTAATTTGACCAAACAGATTAGGTTAAACACTCGTCAAGTATCCATTTACATACATACCCGATCATTACCTGAATTCAATTCCTGAAATCCAGTATAGAAAGAATATCAGCACAATGCAGCAAAAAAACTTCAGATATATCAAAGATATTTTTATATGGATTGCATATAAACATACCGCAAGCATTTGATCATTTGAAACTGCCAGTTGTTGATTCTGTTCCTGAATTTTAAGCACATTTACTCTCACCCTGTCGATCTCAATCCTGTTTCCTTCAATGATTTTGCTTTCACAATAATGTGAAGGTAACAACTGAAAGGGACCTAACTGAAAGCTAACATATTCAAAGCAATGAATATTTGTCGAGTACATCAACAATATTAAGCAAAATCAAACACAAAAGGATACTTCCTCTGCGCCAACATCTTCACAAGTGCCATATTTTCCTAAACCAAAATAAAAAAGAATAAGAATAAGACAAGAGGCATAACATGAGAATCAATTTGGACCACCATACAACCTGTAAATACTAAATAGCTTTACCTTCTGGAGCTGGTTAATGTACTCTTCAGTAGTCTTCTCAATGGATTGAGACTTGTCTTGAATTATTAACCTACGGTTTTGTGGCTGATTACTTATGTCTGCAAGCTTCTTCCTAACCACATTTTGAGTTTGCATTCCTGCTGCCTTCTTCGCTTTATCTGGAAAATTGTTTGAATTTCGCAATTAAATAACGCTCAACTCGAAAATCATCTACCTCCGACAAAATTTAATCTGCTGTACATGCGAAGCCACGATAATATGCCAAGTCGCAACAAATATGATAAGGCAAAACGCAATTCTACTTGCCGAACATACATAATTTGCGAGTAGATGAAATTGAAAATGTATAATTGGCCAATCCACATAAAAGCAGCTGCTGAATTCGTACGACTAAAAAACCAACTTAGACTATTGGCATTCAACAACAGCTATTCATTACTAAAATTCTGCTATAAACCTTGAGAATCGGTTTGTCCTATACACAGTAAAACAAAAAACAGCACTAACAACTGAAAAGGAAAAGAAGAAAGAGTCGATTCCAATAATTACCTACGGTTATTGCAGCATTTTGAGCATCTAGGAAACTTTCCGTCTTTGGCATCACTGCTCAAATCGAACCCCGCTTTCTCTCTCTCTCTATATATATATGTGCGCACCGATGAAAGTGCGTGTAATTTCAAGCGGGAAAATGGAAGATAGAAGAAGAAGAGTCCTCCGAGGCAAACTTCGAGTCTCGGGCTCTAATGGTAATCATTTTAGGCCCATTAAGAAATGGCCCAAGGCCTACAAAATCACTGACCCATTTAAGGACTCAATTATATAGCATCTTCTGTCTTACTATATTTAGGTGTGAGAATTTGAGATCGAGTCTTCAGACTTTTCTCGTCCCAACCCAAGTATCGACAGGAACCCGAGTTTCGACTTTTTTCAGGACCGGAACTAGATTTTTAAATTTTGTGGATTGCAGGAGTGCCGAATCTTGATCTACCACTCTCGATTTTTTAAAATTAATTTTAATTTAAATTCTAAATTTAATTTTTTTTAATATTAAATAAAACATTATATTCTGAAGTAAATTTAATAAAACTTTATTTTTAAATTTAAGATTTGGTCCCGTTTGGGATTATTTGGGATCAGTACGTAAATCATAACTGAGATTTTTTAAATTGCAACTCGTGACTCTCTAAATACCGATTAGCACCAAAACCGAACCCATAAAATATAAGATTTATTGGTCTCATTTGGGACTATTTAGGACCCCACGTAAAAGCTTTGGACCGCTCGTGGACATGTTCCAAGCGGTCCATGAAGGTACGTGATTGGTCCCTGCATATTAAATATAATTATATTTTTTTTGATTTTAAATGTTTAAATTATGATTTATTATATATTTTGGATAATATTCTGATTTTGAATGCATAATAACAAGATGAATTCATATATTATAATATTTGTGTGTTATATGTGACAGAATTCGAGTATGTGAATGCGAGATATTAAATATTTTGGGAGGATCGTTGTGATGATGCTGGATGCGAGAGAGATGAGTGTGCAAGAGAGTTTTCAGATGAGAAAAAAATTGGGCTAAGATAAGTTTGAAAAAAGTTATTGGATATAAGGATATGAATTGAAATTGGGGGAGATAAGTTTGAAAAAAGTGGGTGAGGATATTGAGGAATATAATTGATGAGGGATATGAAGTTTCGTACTTATGTTGGAGATAATATTTTCACTTAAAGTTTAAAAAGTAGTTTAACTGTCAAATTTTTTCACTTTTTCATGGGCCACATTAGTTTTCAAAATGAGTATTTTTCATATCTAACTTTTATAAATCGACATTTTTATCATATATCAAAAAAACATCCATCCCAATTAAAAATTACTGTAACAATTTTGTGACAGAGATTAAAAATTAAAATTTCATGTTATAAAAAGTGGTTCACGTGTAAAAATAAATTAATCACTTTTATTTTTAATATTATGTGACTCTTGGATACGACAATGATTGAATATAATCAAATCCACATTGTATTATTAAGTTAAGGGAGAAAAATAAATATACCCACTTTCACAAATTATATGTAGAAAATACCCTTCTCCTCAACACACATGATGAAAATACCCCTTTTACCTTGAAACTAGGAATATATATTAAAAGTATACAAAAGTTAGTCAAAAAGGTGTAGTTTGTTAGCAAAATTTATTCTTACAATAAAAACAAAAATTAATTATAATACTATAATACTAATTAAATAAACAATTCTATTTAATTAATAATAATCAATTTAGATATTAACAATTAACAATTAAGTTAAATTATAATGCAATGAACAATCCTAATTAATTAGGAATGATCAATTTAGAAATTAACAATTGACAACCAACTAAAATTGTAATAGAATTAACAATTATGAATTTTAATTAATTAAAATTAATCAATTTAGATAAAAATAATTAATAATTAACAATTGAGTACAATTATAATACAATTAATAATTATAATTAATGAACAATAATCAATTTAGATATTAACAATTAACAATTAAGTTAAATTATAATACAATGAAGAATCCTAATTAATTAGGAATAATAATTCTAATTAACGGTAATAAGCTATAGCTACTACATAACATATTTTTTCACATTGCAACTATAGATATGCAATCACAAATATCATATAAATAATAACATACACGAACCGCTAGAAGAAGTATGATGGACCGCCCGGATATACACATGGGCGGTCCATGACACTTCTTCCAGAGGTTCATGCATATATGTTTCAAACATGTATTTGTAAACTCAAAACCAAAATTTTCATGGTAAATTAAGTGAACATGCAATTAGTACAAGCATACAAACAATAACCATGTCATATATATCTTAAAATTACCTAAAAACAAATAATCAAACGGTAAAACCATAACAAATACCATTTAAAACATGTTTATA
>JAPKLX010000053.1:628524-665857 GCA_026898415.1 Leonotis leonurus
CGTACACGTGGGCGGTCCATGGTACTTCTTCTAGCGGTTCGTGTATAAACATGTTTTAAATGGTATATAGAAGGCAAATACCTGATTTACCTCTTCAATTTGAGTCTTTTGAAGTCAGATACGAAGCACTTGTGTAGAATAGAAGGTTTGAAAGTGAATTGCGTAGAATAAGTTTATAAGTTGTATTGTGTAGCATATAAAGTGTAGAATATAAAGTTTATTAAAGTCTCACTATCATATATGGCCCCCAACATAAATGGAATTTGCGTACAAACCAACATATACACACACTTACACATACACATGCATACACGTGTGTATATATATACACATGTATAATAAATTGGAATGATAATTGGCATTATAATTGGAATTATGATAGTGAATTATATGGAATTATGATAGTCAATTATATGGAATATATGGAATTATGATAGTCAATTATGATAATTGGAATTATATGGAATATATGGAATTATGATAGTCAATTATTTTTCTAAATAAAGTGTGTAAGAGTGTGTAAGAGAGATGCTAACTTCAATGTACTTTTATATATTTAAAAATTGAAATGGGTATTTTCATCATGCACATAGATGTTTTGGGTATTTTCAATATACAAATATTGAAAGTGGGCATATTTGTGTATTCTCACTTAAGTTAATAAATCAATAAATCCACATTGTAATTTGTGGGCCTAAAAGGGTAAAAAGGAAAGGAAAAGAAAGGAAAGGAAAAGGTTTCTTGATTTTCTCATAATCAGTCAAGTCATTTTCACCAGTACTAAAAGGAAGGTACAAAAGTGAGTGTTATATTCTTCTTTCAATTCTTCATT
The DNA here is from genome assembly GCA_026898415.1 of Leonotis leonurus. Lineage (NCBI taxonomy): Eukaryota > Viridiplantae > Streptophyta > Magnoliopsida > Lamiales > Lamiaceae > Leonotis > Leonotis leonurus. The sequence goes on from JAPKLX010000053.1 coordinate 629,357, forward strand.
TAGGCATCATTTTTCTTTAATGTGATGATGTTATCCTTTAATTTATATTTCTCTGAAAAAATTAACAAATATAATGAAATAAAAGAAAATGATGAATCTAGCATTAGTTATAAGAAACACTTGCCATGTACTCCCTCCGTCCCGCTAAATAGGGCCACAAGGGATTCGACACGGAGATTAAGAAAGTAAAGTACTCCTTCCATCCCACTAAGCATGACACTTTTTTTCATCACGGTTATTAAGAAGAATGTATAAAGTAGTACGTACCTTATTGAAGAGATAATTTTTACTATTTATGGAATGTGCCAAGTTTGGGACGTCCCAATAAGGAAAATGTGTCATGTTTAGTGGGAGTGAGGGAATATTATGTTTTAAAAAAGTATGAGATGAGTATTTTAAAGGTAAAACTTTTTATTTTTTGGGAAATTGGCCACTTTTAATGAGACGTCTAAAAAAAACGTGGCCACATTTAGCAGGATTAACTATTATTTACTAATAAATGAATCTATGTATTTACTAATACATGACTCAAAACCCAATAGTAAAAAGACAATTTTTCTTAAGAATCTTTTTAGGCTCACTAATCTGCAGCTAAAATCCAAAAACATTTGTTCATTATAGAATTATTCTTCTTTTCTTGGTTCTTGAAAAAAGAGAGAATAAAGTTTTCATTGGAGAAACCAGCTGCACTTGCTCTGACACTTCACACTGTAAATCCAAACATCTGAAATTTTATTTATTAATGTTTTTTTAATAAATATTTCCTATGATCAAACAGTAGTAAGATGTGAGTGTGAACTGTGAAGTGATAGAAGCTGCAAATGGAGAATGTAGTGTAGTGAGAGATTTCCCCTCTCTCTCTACCATGGGAGCCTCTCCAATATCTCTACTCTGCTTCATCACCATTCCTGTTTTTTCCTTAAATTAGTCCACACAACTGACGCAATCATTCATTTTTCTTATATTATTATTGAATCATCGTCTCTAGAAGCAAAAAACAAACTATTTCATTCCATTTTCAGACAAAAAAAAGGAAACACATTTTTGTTTGAACTGATTCTTGTTTATTTCTTCTGCTTCCAAAGATGGCTCCTCACACCTACATTCTCTTTTTGTGCCTCATTTTCTCTTCTTGTGTTGGAGCAACCAGTTTCTTGAATTTCACCCTCCCTCATCAGCACCCCAACCCCGATTTCGTGTCTCTGCAAGTGAGAAGGTACACACACATACACAAATATATGCAATTTATTCACTTTTTATGCTGCATTTCTTGCTGTTAGACTTCCCAGTTGGGGTTTTGCTCATTACACCTTTTCTTTAGATATTCTTGAACATATCCCTGTTTAATTTGGATTTGGAGGAAATTCCCATCTGGGTTCTGCACTTTTACAGCTTTGAGCAGTTGGGTTTTCTTCATTGGTGTGGATTGTATTAATGAACCTTAAATTCTGCATCTGGTTCTTGTTGGTGTTCTATTTCTGCATTCCTTGTGGATTTAATAATTTGTGACAATAATTTGTATTCTAATCTTTCTGTCATTCAAGATCTATGCTTTACTTCTATTTGGATTTTCCTGTAATTTTTCTTGCCAATTTACTGTTTTTAATACCTATAATGTCTCTGTTTCTTGCTCCAGATTTAATGTTTGCTTTTCCATTTATGGCAATTCTTAATGGTTTCATTCACATTTAATGATCATCTACCTTTTTGGCCTCTCCTTCAACCTTATAATCTTAGCTTATAATCATCCTCATTTACTGAATTATGCAAAATTTTGCACCTAAAAAGATTAATAAACATCACTTTTAGTCACACTTTGTCTGAATATGATGATAGGAGAGTGAATGAATCCCTATCTAAGCATCGCCAAATGCTTGAGGGCAAAGCACAGTCACAATGCCTTACCGGAAACCCCATCGACGACTGCTGGCGCTGCGACACCGACTGGGGCAACAACCGCCAGCGCCTGGCGGACTGCGCCATCGGCTTTGGCCAATCAGCAATGGGGGGCAAAGGGGGCCGTTTCTACGTCGTGACAGACTCCTCTGATCATGACACGGTGAACCCCACCCCTGGCACTCTACGACATGCTGTCATCCAAGACGAGCCCCTCTGGATCATCTTCAAGTCGAACATGGCCATCAAGCTCAAGCACGAGCTCATTTTCAACAGCCACAAGACCATAGATGGACGTGGCGCCAACGTGGAGATCACGGGGAACGGCTGCATCACCTTGCAGTACGTGAGCAATATCATCATCCACAATGTGCATGTGTACAACTGCATGCCGTCTGGGAACACTGACATTAGGTCGAGCCCCACGCACTATGGCCACAGGGGGAAGTCGGATGGTGATGGTATATCGATCTTTGGATCGAGGAATATATGGATTGATCATTGTACTCTATCACATTGTACTGATGGATTGATAGATATCATCATGGGATCAACGGGTATAACAGTGTCGAATAACTACTTTTCAAACCACAATGAGGTTATGCTGCTAGGACATGATGACAAGTACTCGCCTGACTCAGGAATGCAGGTTGGTTTCTTGTGCAAATGGTGGTGTTTCGGCCTTTTACTTTTGAGTTCTTGATCTTAAACTGGTGATGGATGCAAATTGTACTTACATTTAGGTTACAATAGCTTTGAACAAGTTCGGGGAGGGGCTTGTGCAGAGGATGCCGAGGATAAGAAGGGGATACGTGCACGTGGTGAACAACGACTACTTTGAGTGGAGAATGTACGCGATAGGAGGGAGTGCTAGCCCGACAGTAAATAGCGAGGGTAATCGCTTCACTGCACCAACTGATCCTAGTGCTAAGGAGGTACAATTGGTTACATTTTAGGTTAAATTTGTTATCATTTTGTTGTGTGCATTGTTTCGCTTTCTTCATTTCCAAGATGCATGACTACAAAGAATGATTTTGAGATTCAAACAAACTTGATCCTGGCCAACAACAACACATTTGTTGCTATGTCTTGAATCTCCTGCTCTGCAGTCTTGTATTCTCTTAGTACTATATATGGTCCGTTATCCTCTCTGCGTGTGGATGTAGTGTATTGGTGAACCACGTAAATTTGTGTGTTCTTTACGTTTTTGTTTCTTATTTGCTCATTTGATTGTATTCTCTTACGACAACATTTCTCGTGATAGAACCTGAATGTGTATTTGTGGTATGATAGGTGACAAGACGAGAGGGATCGAGCGAGGGGGAGTGGGCTGACTGGAATTGGAGGACAGATGGGGACCTAATGGTGAACGGGGCTTTCTTCGTGCCATCGGGTGAAGGGGCTAAGATGCAGTCTGCCAAGGCCTCGAGCTTCAACCCTAAATCGGCTAACCAAATCGACCAACTAACCATGAACGCTGGTGTTCTTGGTGGTCCAAGGTACACACACTCACACAAAAATCTCTCTTCTATCAATCTTGGCTTCTATTACAACATGTCATAACTTGTTTGTGTTTGTTTGCTTCATAAAGCATGCTCATCATTGCATCATTACATGTGAATGCTAACCACCATTAACAAAATACAATGTTTCTATGAATGCTCTTGTATCTATAACAACTTTAGACTAGAAATTTGAATGTCAAATCTGCAACTGTGTCTTCTGCTTCAAGTTGCTTAATTTCATCACATCATGCATCTTGAAGCGTGCAATAATACTACAAAGTGCAAAGACACTATTTTGACGCAGATTATGAGGGTGTTTGGCTAAACCTATAAGTTACTTAAACCAGCTTATAAGTTGTTTAAAAGTGTATAATTTCCTTAAAAATGTTTGACAAATTAAGCTCTTTGACAGTTTATAAGTTGTAAAAATAGGCTCTCCAAAAAATTAGTAGTTCCATTTTAATTTATTTTCTCAACTTATAAATTATTTCAATAGTTTATAAGTTATTTAAAATAAGTTTAGTCAACGTGAATAAGACTTTCCACACGAGCATCAAAACCTTGATGACTTTGTTGCTAGTTTTACTTTTCCTTTTAAAGTAATGCTCAGTGCTTTACAACCTTTCACTATTAAAGAGTTTTTTCATCTTTTCACATCATGTGATGTTGGAAAGGAAATAAGTAGGATTCCATTAGATATTTACTCAAGATCGTGGCTTGACTCGATAATAAATTTTCGAATAAATTTTCAATTCGGCGCACATTCATCTTGTCCAATTCCTAATGTAGAAAATATTGTTTTTTCGCTTGTATCCGGCCTAGTGATAAAAGTTTAATGTTCATGACAATAGGATTGCACCCATCATTATGCGAGTCTGCGACATTGTAATTTATATTAATTTAATAACAATTGTTTTTTAAAATCTCTTTTCATATGTTTATGTTGAATATGCTTTAGCATTAAAAAAAATGTAGAATGGCGTCATAATAAATTTTTAATATAAATTTATTAATCTTCACTTTATAATTAAAATTTATTGATTATAATATAATTTAATATTTAAATTATATAAAATAATAAAAATAAAAACTATATTAATTCTTATATAGTTATATTTATGTGATATTATTAGATTAATTGAGAATACTTTAATTTGTGTACGCTACAAAAATGTGATTTAAAAGTAAAAATATAAACCCAAATAAGAAAAAAAAAAATGAGAATTATCCTCCCTCTCTCACGTTATCCAGCCCATAGAATGTGGGCCCAGTCGCTATTGGGACCCACTGGGCTGCCAGCTTATACTGACAGTGCTTTATGCACTGATACATTATAAGTATAGTACTTGTTCTCCGTCACACTAAACTTGATACAATTTTCTTATTTGGACGTCGCATTAAATTTGACACATTTTTGAAATATTAAAAGTTATCCATTTAAAAATGTATGGACTCTACCAACTTTATCACTCTTACACTACTTTATACACTATTTTTAATAATCATGTCTAAAAATTTTGTGTTAAAAGTAGTCATGTTTTATTTTTAGATCGTCTCATTAAAATTAACTATTTTTTCAAAAAGGGAAAAATTTCACCTTTAAAATACATCACTCTTACTTTATTAAAATACAATACTTTATTTTCTTAATCTCTGTACCAACTTTTTGTGGCCACTTTTAACGGAACGGAGCGAGTATTATACTTTTTGCAGCGTGTGCTTTTCTAATTCTGGGTTGTAACGCTCTTATAATAAACTAAATCACCCTTTTAATCACAACTAATTATGATTATTTTAATTTTAATTTTTTGATATAGGGACAACAGCATCAGCGTATCATCTGGTGGCGGCGGGTACACCACCACCGCCGGGGGAAGCAACGGCGGTGGGTCCCAGGGTGGCGGTGGTGATTATTTTGGGATGATATTTGCGGGCAGCGCCGCCACAAGGAAGACATCACCGCCCAACATTGTGTGTTTGTCTTCGTTAATTACTCTAATATTGTATTATATCTCCAACAATGCTAATGCTTTGCTGTGACGATTCACCTCTTTTTTAAAGATATTTCGAGGGGAATAATTAATTTATAGAAGAAAAAAAAGAGGAAATCAATTTTGTGGGAAATGCGTGGGGGCTCCTCTGTCTCGAACTGTCTAAATTGTAAACCAATTGAATTATTGCAAAAGTTGACAAATTGGACAAGTTGTTGAAATTTGAAATCGTAATAAATTCAACACCGAATCATATTCCGACATATATGAAAATGAATTAATAATGTACTCCACCTGTTTGTATCGACTAAATTAGAAATAACTATCAATTTAAGGCTATGAATTGAAATGTGTTACACTTTAATTATTGGAGCAATTTGAAGAATGTGTATGTCAACTCCACCTGTTTGTATCGACTAAATTAGAAATAAAGAAAGTGTTAGTGTCAAAATTTTATAATTAAAAAAATATATATTTGACTCGAACGAGTTAAAATAAAAAAGAAAGCTAATTTAATAAGATTAGCTCATAATTCGAGTGTAGTGATTGATTAATCAAATGAAAAAGATAAAAATATATATATATATATATATATATATATATTTATAAATATGATTATTTTCTATAGAGAAGTTATACTTATCATTCTCACATTTTAATAAGGTAAAAGCTAAAATACCATTTAAATGCTTTTTAATTTAAATAATACAACAAAAAATATATTTTTTTTTAATTTATAGATTCTACCATTTTTATATTTTACATCACTTTTTAATTTAAATGCCCAAAATAAATAAGGAAGAGAACTGTAATAATCACCATACATGCGTAATCTATGCAAAGCAACATAAGGATATCTGATATCGATGTAAATACTTGACGAATAATATAAATAAAAAACCTCTTACACTAATACAAATATTGGCGACACGTTTTACACTCATTTTATACTTCAAAAGAGACAAATTGAAGCATTTCGAAACTTGGAGTTTATAGTTGAGGGATTAGCATAGAATTCCTGACAGTACTTCAAAATGGAACCATATACACAGAAACATTGAACAGTAAAGGAATATCAAGATTGTGTAATTGGGCCCATGCAAGAGAAGAGGCAATAGATACCATACCATATTAAAGCTGAAAACATACTCAACAGAAGTAAAACCGACTTTTACTTAAAATGATGATTAAGAAAATACTCATTAAGATTTACGACAAAAGTTAACAAAGATCCGAAACCAAATAACCTGTCAGCTATTAAGCTTCTAAAAATCGAAGAGTTACAATTACAATAAACTGAGTGAGAATTCTTAACAGAACAAGCTTTCATCAAAAGACTAAAAACCTTGATTTTCTGTCTAATAGTTTGTTCTATGAGAAGGGACTGAGGATCTTTAGAAAATACAAACCACAAATGATTATAGATAACAAAAAAACTGATCATTATTAAGATGGCAAACAAAACGAGTTGTTGCAAAGCACGAGCACACCAGGACAACGACATGTGTGAAGCAAAGTAGTGTAAATACCTACATTTCCCCAGCCCTTCCCCTTCTAATCAATTTGTTTTTCATGACTTGCTCCTATTCCTCGAGAAGTGGCGGGTGTCGAGACCTTAGAGCCTGCCAACCGGGGACTGCTTCACAATCATGAGCCATATGCTTTGAATTGCACATAAAAATTAGTTACTAAATGACGACCATACTTTCTTCACCAGTAACTTGAGAAGCAACCTTTTCGAGTTTCTTCCAAGTTAATTCGCGATTCTCTTTAACTTCCCCAGCCCTTGCTTCCCTTTCATCATGCTGCCTCTGACATTCTTCAAATAGCTCGGGATCCATCTCCAGAAACAGTCTCCTGACATTGGAGCTCAAGCCAATGATTGCCTGGTTCCAATGGCTTCGTATGTTCTTTTCTAATGCATCAAATATGATTGGCAAAATAACATGCCGATTTTCTGCAATCAGAGTCACAATGTGTTCATTGTTCCACCAGAAAAGTGCTCGTTCAGCTACCTATGAATTAGGAAAAAGTTGCAGTTAATATTGGAGTATGAAAATAAGGAGATTCTGATATCAAAAAGATTCTGCAGTAAATATATTGATATGATCAGAATACATAATACATAGTTTGACAAAATTCAGTGTTGCATCAGTTGATTATAACACACTTAATATCTTGCAAGTTATAAAATGCGTTCTCAGAGAAAAGATGTGGTCTAAGTGAAGTAGATGGACAAACACTGGTTTCGGATTGTGTCAATTCAAGACAAACCACTTATAAAGATCTTTTCAGAACATTATCCAGCTTTCACTAAAAGATAAGGAAGCAAGCAGTCTGACCCAACTCAGACAACCCAGCCAGAAAAGCATAATGCACATGGTATATTTCATGAAGTTTCTATATGCGCATCTATAACTAGAAGTGGTGGAAAATCTTTGATAATTACTAGACTCCTCACACCATTTAATTTTAGAACTCGACCAAGAAGTCCTGAATTTACTTTCCTCCGCTCAATCACTCTCTTCATATTCCATAGATACCTGCACATGACTCTCCTAATAGTCACATTTATCCAGTCCATATCAAGGAATTCTGATAATTTATAGTGAGCAATAGGGAGGGATGGAGAGGGTGAGGTTGAGAATTCAGATTTCTAAGCAGCACCAATTTACCAAATTAAACAGTAGAATTCATAGATGTCAACCTGATATTAGATCTAATTGCTTCTTACACAATAACATTCATCAATTACAAATGTTTGGGAAGCAATATATTTATGGTAGCAAAACATTATATATCATAAGAGATCTAGTTGCAATAGCCTTTCCTAAAATAGATACAAGGGTTCATGAGAATCTTCAGACCTGGAAATGTGAGCTAGTGAGGCTTCGCCCGATTTGTCTAAAAAGAGGTACCATGCACCGCTGGAACTCTGCAGACTGTGTGACCTCCAAAATCTCTTCTAGTTCTCCAAGGAAGAGAACCTCCTTGCCACAGTTGGTGACAGGCCAATACTTCAAAACCCCTCTAATGACAGTATCAGATAACCTGTAATCCTTCTCAACAAACTGTGTTATACAATATGACAATTGCTGGTGGTACGAAGCTATACATTTCGGCTTGTGCAGTGGAATAAGGGCTCGTACAAGGAACAACTTGTGCTCTTCTTTCATTGGCAGTGCAAACCCATTAATTATACTTCCAAGAATCTCCAATAGCTCGCCAATCCCATTGTACCTCTCAGTCTCAAATATAAACCGATAAAAAATATTGTTTATCGCATTCCGTATAAAGGGCCTATGAACCATAAATCTACCATATATGCGATGAAGAATTGTCTTCAAATACTCTCGCTCCCTCATGTCTTCTGAATCAAACAAATCAAGCAATTTCAGTACAAACGAGTGGTCCAGGTACTTCTTGGCAATCTTAGTGTCTGTGTCTGAAGACACCACATACTTTAAAAGTAAATCATATACAAGTTGCAAGTGAGGCCAAGAAGGGTCCATGAACATCTCATCTTCTTCGGCATCTCCACCCTCTGATCCGGTGTTCTCATGAGCAGCTGGAGGCAAACACCGGAAAATATTCACAGATATCATCTTAATCAATTCCTCCTGCATCACCTCATTCATTTTGCACGATGACGACTGCACCAAGTCAACAAGTTCTGCCAGAATTTGCCTCTTGATCTCCTTCTCCCGATCAGACTTCGTTGGATCAGAGAAATCAAAAAGGAAACAACAAATTTGAAGTTTTCGGATGAATAGATTATGCCTGTCAGACATTGGAACATCCCGCAACATTGGCAGAACCTCAACTGTACCCGGATTCTGCGGGATGCTGGCAAGGGTCACCGGCTGAGGCGTTCCAGAGGACAGTCTTGATGCATGATTAACAGTCACACTAGAGGCTGACGATGGCGGTATCGGGGCCTCAATTGCTTCAGATTTCGAGGACTTCCTCTGCCCCCTTTTCATAATTTTGTTCAACATTCTGATCCTCGCGGAAACAATAAAGAGAAACCACACAAAACTCAGAAAATAAACTGCCTAAAGCAACAAACCACCGCGCACTACTCCATTCTCCTAGCACCACCCAACTTCACATTTTACTTGATCTTCCAATAACCCCCAACAGCAAAGCAATCAAATCCGTTGGTAGAAAAAAAAATCCACCGGGACCGCAATCCAAAAACCTAACTAAGGCACGATCGATTACTAAAACTACCGGTAAGAACACAGATACACTTCTCTCGTATAAATCCGTGCGTGTGCAAAACCGCAATCAAATTGACAGAAATAAAAATACCAGAAAACAGTCGAGAATTTAGGAAACCCAACTATAAATTAAAAAACATACTACTAAATCCGCGGAGAAGGCAAGTAACAGATCACCTCCGGCGAACTAAGCAAGCAAAGTTCGGCTACTAAATCTACGAGTTCGATAGCTAATCGAACTAATCGAAATCGAGATAGGATTGAGATGGAGAAGGGTGTGATTTGAATTAGCTACCGCCGACGAAGAAAATGAGGAGAGGAGAGGAGAGGAGAGGAGGACTTGACTTGGTTAGGAGTATTAAATTAGCATAAGGTTTTTATTCAGTTGGATTTTTTTAGACCATGGGCAAATTCGTAATTTTGGCAAATAGTAGCCACTTTGTAGTGCTTTAGTCATCTTATGGCCGCTCGTTTTGTTCCGTGACTGCCCTTTCGCCTGCTTCTTTTTAAACATTTAATTTTAGTGTTATTCCTATTTTAAAATTTTGGATCTTCCAATTATTTGATTGAATGAAGGGAGCACAAGTGCAGTGTAAAATAACCAGAAACGGCACTCAAGTCAAGTATATAGATAGATATATAGTAATAATAAATTTATAAAGATTGAAGAGTGTATTCATGATATTTGAGAATAAAAATAAAGGTGTACTAAAGTTAGGACTTAGGAGGTGAATCCCACGATTAGTAACCATAGCTTTTGCTTTTGGGATGTAGACTGAATGTCCAAGGAAGTCATCACGCACAACACACGTACACACACGCTATTAGTGACACATGAGACTCTCACGTCGAAGTTTTAATAAAAGTAGTATGATTGAAAGAATAACATAGATTCAATTAGAAATATGCACACACAATCTACACCTCTAACCAAACAAAACTATTCATGAACTATTTAGAACTCGAATCGATAAATGTTTGTTTCAAATTCCTTCATTTATTTAACGAATCTAACTCGAGCATCGAACAGAGCTTGAATAGTTTTTCGAGCCGAACTCGAGCCTAAAGGTATTCGGTTCGAAAAGTTTACGAACATGTTTGAATATAATTTAACGAACCGAACTTCGAATAGTTCGCGAACTTTATATACGAACTAGTTCACGAACTTATCAAATAAATATATAAATATATAAATATATATATATATATATTAACAAAATAATTTAATAAACGAGCTTTTTAACGAAGTCGAGCCAAGTTCTAATTTGGGTTCGAATTTACTAGTAATTAAATCGAATATTTAACGAACCGAACTCAAACCAAATTCGAGCTCGATTTGTATTTATTGAACCAAACTCGAACTTGGTTTCCATAACTCGAATCAAGCTCGAACCAAACTCGAGCCTTCAAAATTTTAAACGAGTATGACAGTATTCGGTTCAGTTCGGTTCGATTATACCCCTACACACATGTATCACCACACACACACACATATATATAAGGGAATCAAACCAATCGAGGTATGAGCAAATCAAACCAATCATGAACTGTTATGAGTTTTTTTTTTGATAATTAAGTTATACTCCATCCGTCCTATTAATAATAATTCTTTTATATTTTGGAACATTTCATTAATAATTAATAATTTATTTGTTTAAACACGAGCACATGATAATTTTTTTGGGTTTTGTGCAATATGCAAATATTGAATGTCTATTGATATTTATGTAAAAAGTAAATGAGTCGTTATTAATATGACGAATGTAATATATCTCTTTTATATCCTAAATCAAAGGGTGAAGAGACTGAACTCCACTATTCTTGTTATTGAATAAGTTAGAGCCACGTCTTCTTTTCACGCTATTATGAATATGAAAATAATGGTTAAAATCATATTCCCCATATCAAAAATATGAAAAATTACATCTCATCTCCATTCAATAATTCTTATGTGTTAATGGATAAATTCATTTTCTTAAATCTTAAAAACACATGCAACCCATCAAATCATCAACTACTCATATAAAATTAGGGTATGTAAAGTGAATTAAAAGACCCCAGATTTTAAATTGGCCATTAACCTTGTTAGTTAGCATTTAAATAATATAATATATTTTTTTTTGGTTGTCTTATTAAAAATGATCATTTTTAAAAAAAATATTTTTAAAATAATAATTTATATTTTTTAAATATATCACTTTCTTAATTTATGTTTCATCTTTTATGGTCTCTTTTAACCAGAACGAGAGATTAGTAAAAAATTTGGTTGAACTTTCAGCCTGTTAAAAAGAAGTTGGGCTAGATGTATTTCACAACCCATAAAATGGATCCATATCTTAAATGGATCTGTCCACATTGGTCCAAAATTTTACAATTCGGGTTTCTACAACTCTTTTCGTCATTTAGGGCCTCTTTGTGTACAGCTTTTTCACTTTTGAGCTCCGGTAGAAGATACAAATAGTTCTTCGCTCCGGTTACGGATTCTCGCTCCGCCGCCTAACGCCGTCGTGTCAGAGCTTACCACTCTCAGCAACAATGGCGACAGTTATGCAGAAAATCAAGGACATCGAAGATGAGGTGACTAGCAAAATTAGTGAAGTTGTTATTTTATTGTATTGTGCATCGATTTTGGTTGATTGTTTGTTGTAAGATGTTAGGTGTCTTGATTTTTTGGTTCAGAGTAATTCTTTATTTGTTGAATTGGAGTGCTCCAGGTTGGAATTGGATTAATTTTGGAATGGTTTGGAGATAACTGGTTTCTCATTTTTCATGTCCCTTTTTTCACAAGTGATTAGCTGTACGAATGATTATTGTTCTCACGTGATCATGAAGTAATTTGAGCCGATAATTTTTGAGATTTTTTTATTATGATGTTTTTGTGTAGCAATGGTATTCAATGGCATGTTTACGCTTATTGGAAAGTTGGAATGATTGTTTTTGTGTATGCTTATTGGTTTTTGTTCACTAGTATATCGTAATACTGTGGTGGATTAGAAAAGTTGATTCTTTTTTATTTGTCATGTTGCAGATGGCAAGAACACAGAAGAACAAAGCAACTGCACATCATCTTGGCCTGTTGAAGGTAAGCTTCATCGTCCTATTTTTGGCTCTCTATTTTTTGCCAGCTTTTTATTGATGGCAATATTGTTTTTGAAGTACTATGGAATCTCAAACTTTTTAATTGCTTTATGTGATTGATTGATCTGTTTCAGGCAAAACTAGCAAAGCTTCGGAGGGAAATTCTCACACCAACCACGAAGGGAGGTGGTGGTGCTGGAGAAGGTTTTGATGTTACAAAAAGTGGAGATTCAAGAGTTGGGCTTGTGGGGTTTCCTTCAGTTGGCAAATCAACACTCCTGAACAAATTAACCGGCACTTTTTCAGAGGTTCATAAGTATTTAATGTTGTTGTTGGAGTTCTTACTTTTATTATTTCATGTAAATAAGGCATCATATTCTGAGTATCTCTTTATCTAATCGCAAAATTGCAATGGAACTGGTTCTAGTTGCTAAAGAATCAGATTGGTTTCTGGTACCCACCTTTTCTCTTGAATTGCAGGTTGCTTCTTATGAATTCACCACTTTAACTTGCATTCCTGGTGTAATCACGTACCGAGGAGCTAAAATTCAGGTATTATTTTGATCATGAATAAGGTTCCAATTATCATGTAAACTGGTAGCATGGACTTTTGTATTTAATACAAATAATATTGTTGCTAGGACTCATGCTGTTAGATGAGGATTTCTCTCTAGTTTATCTTTCTGAATAGAGTGAATGAATGCTTGATTCTGCAGAAGAGCTTAGATATTGACTTGTGAACTAGAGATGTGAAAAACACCTAAGCTTGTTAATAAGTGTTATTTCACTGTCAAGTGTCAGCACTTGCCTATTTCTTCTCGCAATAAGGTCACCACCACTTTTTAAAATATAAGTTTATAATGAGAATTGACTATTGAGAAATATATAACATATACTATTAAAAAATTCATGAATGGGCCTGAGTCAGATAAAAGTATTGTGCTATTGCTTATGTCCTCTGTTTTGGGATGTAGTAGAATTGGTCCTGAATGTCCTCAGCAAGTTATCTGAGTGTCATTTTTCTAATCTGTTTGATTGTTTTCATGCCTCTGACAGTTACTTGATCTTCCTGGTATTATTGAGGGTGCCAAAGATGGAAAGGGGAGAGGTAGGCAGGTAATACTCAACTGGCTCTCATGACATGTTTGATTTTTTATTTATTTTTATTGTTCTCTCTACTGGGGTTTCAGGAATATATGGTGGTAAACTTAAGTTTTAACGGTATGTGGGTATCACATCTTCCATCAAAATATGCCTTTTTCAACTGCAGAGTATCTTAAGTAACTTCTTAGCTCAGATTTTAGTGTTTTATGCGAAGTTCAATGAGTTCCTGCATTCTTCATGCTGCTAAATAAATTTCTAAGATCACTAAGTGATGTTGTGAATCTGAACAAAGATGGATAGCACAAGAAAGAACATGATGACAATTGCTTAGTCTTCATTTTTGGGTTCTCTAACACCTCTTCTATAAGCAATCAGATTTTATGTTTTTTCGTGTAAAGCCTGTATCATTCTAATGTGTTATAGAGTTTGCAATATTCTTCCTGTGTTTCTTTCTTCTATTGAGTTTTTAGCACTTTGCTGACAAATGATGTACTCATGGACATTGTTTTGATGCTTATTCTTTTATTTATGTCTAAATCTGGTCTTTTAAATCAGGTTATCAGTACAGCTCGGACATGTAACTGCATCCTCATCGTCCTGGATGCAATAAAACCAATTACTCATAAACGCCTAATAGAGAAAGAGCTTGAGGGATTTGGCATCAGGTAACATCTTAATATCGATGACAAGTTTCTACACAGTTCTTGAGATACATAGTTTTTAAATAGAGGCGTGCTTGCTTTATTAACCGTTACAGTTGCCTAAATAGTTCTTCTAAAATTTATTTAGTCATCTGCTCTATTTTCTTTGTAGTAGAAATTAGTTTGAACCCCTTACAACCTGCTCGAATATAATGCAGGAAGCTTATGAAAGTCACGTGTGTGTGACTTGTAGGCTCATATCGCACTATCATATGGAAATATGCAGACTCAGAACATGTTTTAGTAGCTTTGTAATAATGCATCAGTTTATTGTAGATGCTGATAGTGCATGAATTGCTCATGGATGATGCGTTTCAATATCTTAAATTCTTTTGCCCTCCTTTGACTGCTACGCACTTTTTGATCATGTTCTCTGATAACAGATTAAACAAGGAGCCACCAAATCTCTCTTTCCGGAAGAAAGAGAAGGGTGGAATCAATCTTACATCCACAGTTACCAACACAAACCTCGACCTTGACACAGTGAAGGCAATTTGTGGAGAATATCGGATACATAATGCTGATATCAATCTCCGGTATGATGCAACAGCAGATGATCTCATAGATGTCATTGAGGGCAGTAGGGTATATATG
This sequence comes from Leonotis leonurus, assembly GCA_026898415.1. NCBI lineage: Eukaryota > Viridiplantae > Streptophyta > Magnoliopsida > Lamiales > Lamiaceae > Leonotis > Leonotis leonurus. The sequence continues at coordinate 644,449 of JAPKLX010000053.1, forward strand.
CCTTGCATCTATGTCGTGAACAAGATTGATCAGATTACACTTGAAGAGCTGGAGATTTTGGACAAACTCCCACATTATTGTCCAATTAGGTACTTCCCCATCAAGATTCATTTCATCCTGAGTTCCATTTGGGAAAGTAAAAAAAACCTAATTTAACAATAATCTAATAAAGGACATGCAGTGAACTTAACATGGATTTTATTACAGATTAGGAAATTCAATGAACTTAATATTTCTCATTCTGTCTCGACTCCTTAGCACAACTGATATGCCTTGCTTCCTTTAATGTTATGATGAATGTGCTAATAGTTATCCTTTTATTCATGTGATTATGAAAATGAATTGTTACAGTGCTCATTTGGAATGGAACCTTGATGGACTTTTAGAGAAAATCTGGGAGTATCTCAATTTAACTCGCATATACACGAAACCCAAGGGGATGAATCCTGATTATGATGATCCAGTCATATTGTCATCAAAGACAAGGACAGTTGAGGACTTCTGTTTGAGAATCCACAAGGACATGCTTAAACAATACAAATAGTAAGTTTCAAGCCCTTAAACAAGATTGGGTACTTTTGAGTTGACACCCGGTAGTCAGTTAGTCGTGGAACATCCATTCCTATATTGAAACTCTTAATTTTTCATTTCTACTTTATTTAGTTCACTCATTGACTTTGCTCATTGAATTGCAGTGCATTGGTGTGGGGTTCAAGCGCAAAACACAAGCCACAAAGAGTGGGAAAGGTGAGTTGTACAAACTCTTAAATCTTTGTTCCTTTATCTGTATAGTTTCCCCACATGGGCCACATCTTTACTGGATGAATTAATACTGCACTCGTGTCTCTACCAGGAACATGAACTGGAAGACGAAGACGTTGTGCAAATCATCAAAAAGATTTAATCTCCAAACTTGATCAAATCAAATTACTGCCTGATGCACGTAGTAAGTCGAGAGTACTTGCTTGAGTGTATGATCTGTTCATTAAGTTGCATAGCAAGTGGAATATAATCATATATGATGGTATGTGGTATGATCTGTATTTAAGGTGCACCTCATAATAGATTTTGTGGGTCTTTCTTTCTTGTTGAGTTTACCATTAGTTGTAATGATTAGAAGACTGTACTTCCAAAATTAACTAGATAAAATTTTGTTACGACTGTCTGAAATATGTTTGTACTTCGAGTGTTAATGGATACTACTTTTGAAGACATTGAATCCTCCTTGTGTCAGTATAAGGTTGTGCTGGTATATTATAGTACATTCCACCATCTTTAACAAACACACAAGTTGACATTCTCACTATCCAGAATTAAGATGATGAATACCTTAAGTTTTCGCTTTCTTGTTAATAAATAATCAAGGATTGGGTTAATTTCACACTCTATTCCCTTTTCTATTGAAACAAGCGTGAATTGGGGTATAAAACTTATATCTATATCTAAGGATGTTTTTACTAAAAATATTCTTCGTAAAAAAAAATTTGAATCATTCGTTTTTGATCAATAGATATAATTAATTTGATTTTAATAGTAATACATTTATTTTTAGTCGAATTTTATATTATATGTTTTTACTATTTTGTATTTGATCACCCTAATCAATAAATTTCAATTAGAGAATAATTTTTACATAAAAATAAAAGAAAAATATTTTAAATATATTCTATAAAAATATTAGAAAATATGTATTAACAAATTATATATTTTGAAGAATAAGATATTATAATGTGCTGAAAATTACAACTATAATTTTTTCTTAAAACAAATAAATAAATTTTATACTAAAATTATCTTTTAATTTGTATAATTGATGTGAGTGATTTATCAATCAACTTTTATTTTTTATTTAATTCATAAGCAAGCGTTTTTATTTGAGCACCATCCTTGTTCCATTAATAACAATTTCTTTCTTTCTTGAGGGAAAATTCTTGAGGGAAAAATAGCACATGGATATTCATTAATTTTCGTATAAATGTATAGTTATTGAATAATTTTAATGTAAAAAGTAATACTACCATCTTATTGCTTGGGGTACAATTAGACCTTTATTGCCAACTTATCAATCTGCTAGTGCACACAAGTACTTAAATTAAAGTGAGTGAAACCGTGAATTTCATATTAAAAGAAAAAACTTAAACTACAAAATATATGATATATGACATTTAAATATTTTAAACAATAAAAATATTTTTAAAGCACACACAATTTCGATTCTAATCGACTATCTGGCATTTTGATTTTGGTTATGCTTTCAAAATCAGTGAAAACGAATACCGTACTTCTAACCACGTAATAAAAAAAATAATAAAATTACGTTAGGAGCATATATTAGTCCAATAGTAGAAAATTAATATTCGAACCAATAAATTTAAAGTTCGAGTTTTTCATGAAAAATTAAATTATGAGGAAAATGATGGGATTGCTATAACAACTATAGTCCTACGCTCTACCAACTGAGCTAAAGTTGACTTGTGATAAATATTGAAGTACAAAATATAAAACACGTTTAGTAGTGACATACAAGACACTATATAAATATATGTATACAAAAAATATTATTCTTTTCATTATGTACCGTATTAATTAATTATGATCCTATCCCATTTTCGCATTATGATTTGTATTTTAAAACATGATTTAGCTAATAATATAAAGATGAGTCACAAAATCAAACAAAATAAAGCCAGTAAAAAAGTAGAAGGAAACAGTTCCACATCCTTCACCATCTCATTATTCATAAGTCATAACACGTTAATTTTTAGTATAAATATTTAAAAATTGAGTTTTTATATGTAAAACGGTGGATTCCAGCAAAGTTAACTAATTTTAAAGTGTAAAATATTTTCTTAAAAGACAAGCAATTATTCTTTAAGACACTTCAATGTAGTAAATGAGCAATGAGTAATAGGATTGCGGAATTATATGATTAAAATTTTCTTCCAAATTAATAGCGGTTTTCTAAAACATACACATTAAGCCAACATAGGCACGTCATTTTTGTGCTTAGCTAAATGGTTTTCCACAGACTACAAGTCTACAATGATAAAGTTGGATTTTTTTTTCGGGAATTAATTTAAGAGTCCATTAAAATAAGATATGATGACATTAGTCACAATAAAGAATAATCAGGATACAAATGTGTTAAATTAAGACATTATTTTATTGCTATGTACCAACACCGTGCACCTCGTGGTACCATCTTAAGGGTACAAGCATCTCCAGCACTGAACTTATCCATTATTGTCAGAAGCACGAAATTACCATTACACCCTCAGCGTACAAACATTCGAAGCAAGCTTTTCATGCAGCCAAAGGGTAGAGGACGGTAATCGTGTTAAACATGGACGTACTATTCGATAATGGAACCAAATCCACATCGGCGCAGTGAGAGAGACGGGAGAGAGATAGGGGACAGAAGAGAGATAGAGAGAGAGGAATAGAATCTGGAAACTGGAGAAACTGCTTACAGGATGCCACCAAAAGAAGAAAATGACGCTGTATATTCTTGAGCCCACATTATGCTTCGTTTTTTTGCCTATATATACCCCCATCTCTCCCCTCTCAATTCCTTCCTTTATATCCCATTTCCGCTTGGCATCCACTCAAGGTACGTGTTTCTTTCTTTCTTTTTTTCTTGTTCTTATCTGTGCTTTCCATTTCCATTTTAGAGTCTTCTTTGTTTTTTTTTGTTTCTTTGGTTGCCTTTGTATTTCATTTGTGGATTATGATTATATGGTATGAATGTTCTTGTTTGTTTCATTTGGAACGTCGGAAAGATTGAATCTTGTGAGGAGTTAGTAACGGTTTTTTTTATGGTTTTTTTTTTTTTGTTTTGAGTTAGAATTTTTCATGTTCTCGAAATCTTGATTTTGACCCTGCTCGCGTTGTTGTGAATTATAATATAGTTTTCAGGAATTCAGGATTAAGTTGGTTGTCGCATGTAGTTTCTTTTGTTGTCAAAATGGTCTGCATGACTGCATGCGTCTCATGATCATGAGCTTACGGTTTTAGAGAAATAGGAGTGAAACCATTTTGAGGAAAAGAAAGAATTCTTGAGCTTGTGGTTGTTGGGACTTGTATGTTGGTGAAGTAAGATATTTGTAGTGAATATTTTTTGTAGTTCTAGCTTTGTGAAAAAACGATTTTGCCATCAACTGAAGAACAAGAGAAGTGTTGAGAGTAATCAGAAAATGCTAGAGTATGAAAAAAACACTAATTATTGTTAAAATTCCTAAAGAAAGAATAGCAGATGAGCTTCGAATCATTAGTCCATTGCTTGTGATTATGAATGGGATGAAACTTAAAGGAAAAGATCGATAACTGATGCCCTTCTCTAGATTGCTTCCATGCTGATGCTACGAACTTGATGCACCGTTCCAAGGTGTTTTGTGACTTTTGTCCTAATTGAATATCAGGCTTGCATTTTGCATTCTCCCTGTGTCAGCTCTCCTTGTCGAAGAGTTAATATCAAAACTGTGAAAGTTTGGCTTGACTTAGAAGATTAACCTTATCCCCTGCTAGATTTTTTTTCCCTCCATTTATTTTATAGAGTTGGGAGCTTTTTCATATTACCGTGACTTCGTCATTGATTTTTTGACCCTTTGTCTCTTACCCTGTCAAGAAAGGCAAAGCAATAACCATGTCCCTTGTGATATTTCATTATTTTCATGGGGTTTCTCCTAATTTGTCCAATAATTTTTCCAACTATTTCAATAGATATATTGATATATACAAAATGGTTCATGTTTCTTTCATCTCAAAAGTTATAGCAGTGCAATTATCGAGTATGTTGTATTTGTATATCTACCTTCCACTGACTATAGTTGGTGCTTGTACATATTAGTTGAAGATTTTAAGGGTCAATAAGTTGTGCTCTAGATTTTGGCTCAAGCATATCAAATTGATTTGAACTTTTATATTAAGATGCAACAATGCTATAGAGTAAATAATATGCATCACCCCAGGACATTTATTCAACATCCACAGTTTGTGTTTAGGCATCGAGCAATAAACTGATTCTTGAATTGTTGTTTCTCTCAATTTACGATTCTCTGTGTGTGAGAACTGCATTCAGCAATACCCTCCCCATCCAAATGGGAGGCTTTGAAGAGGTCATCTTTTTATTTGCTTCATCTCAATTGTGCATAAAACAATATCAGACATGTCAGTTGAGTTTATATTTTTATTTTCCTTTCAATGTATCTTATCTAATTAAATATAGTAAAAGGAAATATCGTATATCTTAATGAGCATTTGTTTGCGGAACCTAGTCTAATTTTACTCTGTTGCAACTCAAGATGTACTAGAGGCTGATGGTCCATTATTCAACGCATAATGGAAGTTGATGGTAGAACTTCCCACTGCAATGAAAACCGATGTTTGCAATCTTTTACATCTCCTAACGAGCAGAAAAAGGTAGCAGATACAAGCTGCCCGGGTACCTCTGGATTTGTCAATCATGGTAAGCCTTTCTTGCACCGTTTATCTGCACAATTAAAGAGCAGAATGCAAGTACAAGTAGTATCAAGGAACAGATTATTCGTTCTATCTGTTCTTGAGTTTTGCATTCTCGTATCTTTGTTGTTCTAATATCTGCATCCCACATTTCTAATGAGAATCTTCCATGTATCACAATGTTCATTTTTTCTCGTATGGCTAAATTATTTTGCTTTTCTGTGCCTAAATATGTTAATCAAGCTGTGCGTGAATGGGAAGAGAGCAGAACAAAATGGGTCGGAGATAAACCTCAGAGGTCTCAAGTTATGCAAAACGATCCGATGATAAGGTACCGAGATCTCCTTGTCTGCTTTTCTCAACGAAAATCTTTCGTTCCTCAAAGCAGTAGCATTATTTTGATATTTTCAAAACTATTTTAATATTACAATGGTGCTCTGATCTTCCTCGTGTGATCTTGCAGCTGGTCCACAACATACGAAGACCTGCTATCGACCAACGACCCTTTCCCTAAGCCAATCCCTTTGCCTGTAAGTGAACTCTGCACTATACCATATTTGAAGTCCTTTTCCAATACAAACAGCGTAGTAGCATGGAGAAATACTTTCTTTCGTGAAAACACGACTGCATTGAGTAGCTAGCTGCATCTGCAAATTTGCAGGAGATGGTAGATTTTTTGGTTGATATCTGGCACGACGAGGGGCTTCTTGATTAGATAATCTTATCGAGGTGACTTCAGAAACCGGAAAACATCAACTTCTGCTGCCACCTTAGATGCAAACACGTACTTTAGCTCGATTATGACCGTTGACGCTGCGTTACAGCAGTAGATAAGCTGCTGCTCTTGTACAAACTGTAAGTAAGTCTGTAGAACAACATTCATGCTCTGTGGCCATGTGTTGCATAAGCTATCTTGCCAGTTTAGTAACTGCAAATTTGCAATAGTGTTTTATGATATACAAAATTACAAATACATTTGATTTGATAATAGTTGTTAGTTGCTCTTCTTAGCATGTAGAAGAGCTAACAACTTGAATTGTATGAAGTACGAACACATAAATGTTGCAGATGTTGCTTTTTTGAATATGAATTTTTATGCTTTCGCCTCGTACTAACAAGTCATCCATGATAAACGATTATTACTTCTAGTTTTTCAATTTTTCTCTTTGATTATTCGAAATTCTGATTCTGATTAGTCTTGTGATCTTACACTTTAATTTTATGGTTCATTATTAATAGGATGTTTCGAAAAGGAACATGGTTCCGTTTAAAAGAAATAATATTTAATCGGTACACGAAAAACTTGTATATTTTTATCTATTATTCCGTACATGACATATTTTTATTTTTAATAATTATATTTATTGGATCAACAATTAACTTTTTAATTACTTATGTTATATATTTAATTATAAATATCGTGAAACCATTATTTAACTTATAATGTATATTTAATTAATTTAATAACCAATCACTAGCTTTTTTTTTTCACTCACGTACACTTATTTAATTGATAAATAATGCAGACCTTTGTTCCACCCAAGACACATTCAAATCATTCATAAAATTCATGACGAATCCAAATATACAAGTTCTTTGTAGATGGAGATAGTAACTTTTAATGGAACGGCTCCATATAAAATATGATCAATTTTAAGTTTTAAGAGGATCCAATGAATAACGATTACTCAACTTTTTTAGAATATGAAGTTATTTTTGCTTGAGACAAGAATATAGAGTGATTCAAAATATAAATATTTATTATGTCCACTAATTTGTTATTCATTTTGCCATTTTCGTTCGTCGACTAATTTGTTACTCGATTCATTTTTTCAATAAGAGAATTCATTCACTTACTATATACAATTCAATTAATAACATTAAATTTAGTTAGGTCCAAATTTCAAAAGTAACGCAATTTGGATTGAAGTGAATGAAAAATTGGTAGATGTAATGAGCATTATGTGCTCCCTATGGATGACAATGGGGCATGTTCAGAGCTGAGTATTGTTTTTGTCTCTATATCTGTTTAAAAAATTAACCCGGTACTCATCTCCCTATATGTTTAAATTGGATCGGATTCAAGATGAGAATTACTCGGGCAGGAGAGAATACCTCGATGGGTACCGCCAAATAATTTTATAAAAAATAATATTTTATTTTGAAAAAAAATAATTACTTCCTCTATCACACTAAACACAACACACTTTTCTTATTGGACGTCCCACTAAACTTGACGCATTTCATAAATAGTAAAAATTATTTTTTTAAAAAGATGTGAACCCTAGCACATTTATCACTCTTACACACTATTTTATACACTCTATTTAATAATCGTGCCGAAAAAAAAAATATGTTATGCTTAGTGGGACTATTAGGTAATAAAATAATCTTGTACCCATTTCCGACTCTCGAATCTTCTTTCCACCGCCCATTAAGAATGACGCCACGCCATCCCTGCTCCCCAACAGCATGGCACTTTTCCAGTCCACGTGTCATCCGTTTTCGATTTCCAACTAACACGGCTGGGACCCACTATGCCCACGATCTAACGATCAACGACGCACAATTCGCCACATCACCAAATTATCCTACACTTTTTGACTTTTCTTCAGATATTTTAATATGGCGGGTGATATTTCATTTTCATTTCCCTCGTTATAAATACCGAACAAGGAAAAGGAAACGCTCCACACTTTCAGTAGCAATTTACGAAGCTCACATAAAAAAATATGATTTCTTCATCGCAAAGCTTCCTCTCTCTCCTCCTTCTCCTCTCACCGATCGCCTCCGTCGTCGGTATTCTCCGCGCGCCGCCGAATTTGTCGATGATCTCGGTTGAGCGGCTAATTCGCGACCTCAATTTATTCCCTAACCTTCCGATCAACATCGTCGATGGCGAGTTTGCTTCTCCCGACGCTGCGAGGATTTTCGAGAGGCGATTTAGGTTTCCGAATTCGGTCGATCCGAACTCAGCTGAGCAACTAGGTCACCATGCTGGTTACTATAAGATTGAGCATTCTCACAGCGCCAGGTTGCTTTCTTCAAAAATTGACTTAGAAACTATTTCTTAGCGAGCTGTTTCTTATCTTCGTTAATTAAGCGGTATTCGGAAATTTGATTTGCATTAGGAGTCTGTTATGGCAATGTAACTGTTGTTTGACTATTTTCGTTGATTGTCAGTAATTTTATACCGATTTAACGTGTGCGATAACTGATTTTTAGACATATGCTATATTGCGAGTTAGGAATACGCAGTGTGCTCAAATTGATCGAGCTATTTCTAAACCAGCATGGATGTCATGTCAAAGTGATGTACATTTCGTGCCTGTACATTTTTGTGATGACTGTTTCTATATATTTACTACTTATTTCAAAATAAACTAGTCATTGATTGAAGTACAGCTACTTTCTCTGTACAGTCTTTTTTTCCAGTTGAGATGTCTTTCGGATTGGAATCGGTGCTATTTTTAATGTGAAACACTTCTGTTATCATTTTGTACTCACTGGGACTGGATATGTTTGTACTTGTTCTGTCTAATGACGCTAAATGTAGACCCTCTTATCTTGTCAGATGGTTTTTACATATTGGCGTTGATATTTTCCACAAGGTTAATCTTCTCTGAATCTTAGTTTGGGCGTTTGACATTTTTTTATTGCTGTGCCCTGGTCGATGATTAAGGACACTGAAAACTATTTATCTTGGGATAAACACTGTGGACCTCATGAGCATTGCTAACTGGGAATTTTTTCTTTTCAATATGAATGAACTCTTCTCTAGACCAGGCTCCATTCATTTATTCAAACATTAATATTGTAAAACTTCCTACGGAAATATTTCAATTTTATATGGCATCTAACATGCTCACTGTACTAGATGGTCAAACTGAAGCTATTGACATTATGAATGCAGGATGTTTTACTTCTTCTTTGAATCTCGCAATAGCACCACAGATCCTGTTGTCATTTGGTTGACTGGTGGGCCAGGTTGCAGCAGTGAGATGGCTCTTTTCTATGAAAACGGCCCCTTCACTATTGCTGATAATCTAACTCTTGTGAGGAATGAGTATGGTTGGGACCAGGTATTGCCCTCGGATTAACTATTCTGGGGAGTACATATATTGCATATTGAAATTGATAAATCCTTATATTGGCACTTCAATTTCTGTGAAAATTTTGCAGGTGTCAAACATTATATTTGTTGACCAGCCTATTGGAACTGGATTTAGCTATACTTCTGATAAACGTGACATCCGCCATAATGAGCAAGGTGTCAGTGATGACTTATATGACTTTATACAGGTTAGTTTTGCTAATTTGATTTCCTTCGCATCCCTCCCACAGTGAAGGTGTCAGTGATGACTTATATGAATTATATGAGCGAGGTGCCCATGGCTCATAAAGAAATTGATCATGTTGACATTTTAGTGGTTTAGATGCTACTAGATATGCAACCGGAAATTTGGAATGTGCTTTCGTATAATGAAGTTAAACCTTGGACCCTTTTTTGTTTGTAAGTTATGCCCACTATGCATGAGGAGGAATAGTGTGTGTTTTTGTTTTGGTGGGGGTGGGGGTTATGGCTAGAAGTAATTGCTTTTCCACTATACTTGTTTGTATATTGAATTATTCATTTTTGTTTCCCCTTTCAATGTTGGTGGAACTGGATTAGATGAGGAAAGATGGAGTGTTTATAAGAACTTAAATATTAAATAGATAAGAGTCCTCATTGCCCAGTTTCTGTTATAGGCGTTCTTCACTGAGCATCCTGAACTGGCTAAAAATGATTTTTACATTACTGGAGAGTCCTATGCTGGACATTATATTCCTGCTATTGCTGCTCGTGTGCACCGAGGAAATAAAGAAGGGGAAGGGACTCATGTAAATCTGAAGGTATTACTCAACGAATAAAGTATTTTTCTGGCTATTTTGTTTTATTATATGACTTAACTACACAGGGATTTGCTATTGGAAATGGTCTCACGGATCCAGGAATCCAGTATAATGCATATGCTGATTATGCTCTTGATATGGGAATACTTACGCAATCTGAGCATGATCGAATCAACAAAGTGCTTCCACTGTGTCAAGCAGCTGTCAAGCTCTGTGGTACTATGCATCCTATTGTTCTTAACATTCTTTATGTTACAATGATTTGTGTTTTTGGATTCTTTCATCCCTGTCCATTTGTCTTCTGCTAGCATCATTGCTTAATTGACTCTTATCTCTCGACAACTATATTGCAACTTGCAAGCAAACTCTAATGTTATTTATTGGATTTGGACTTGTTTTAGGCACTGATGGAACCATATCTTGCATGGCGGCATATTTTGTTTGCAACACCATATTCAGTTCTATTATTTCACATGCTGGTGATATAAATGTAAGAAACTTAAACTTGTCTATTTACTGCCAACATGCGATGAGCTAATGTGAAATCACAATTCTGGGTTTATCCTCAACTCCTGTGCATGAAATCTACAATAAAAGCATATACTATTAACTCTTGATCCTATCAATCTATTCATGAGATGAACTTAAACGAATAAGCCAGTCGATGAAACTCATAAAACTAACTGATCTTTACTTACACGTGCCTAAACATTATACTTTGAACTGATATGGTTTTCTCCAGATAGAGGTCTATTGCTTTGCATATAATTGTTCAGAAATAGGTCATGACATTTTTAAATTAGCACTCTTCACTTGATGCTTCACACATATCTTCTGCAGTACTATGATATCAGAAAGAAGTGCATAGGCACTCTATGCTACGACTTCTCAAACTTGGAGAAGTTCCTGAACCAGAACTCTGTGAGGTCTGCACTTGGAGTTGGAGATTTAGAGTTCGTTTCATGCAGTCCTACTGTTTACCAGGCAATGCTCATGGATTGGATGCGAAATCTTGAAGTTGGTATTCCTGCTCTACTTGAGGATGGAATAAAGATGCTGGTGTATGCTGGAGAATATGATTTGATCTGCAACTGGCTTGGTGAGGCTACTTACTCCTGATCAGAGAAAAGCAACATTATCAATATTAAAGCTCATAACAGTTATGAACTTTATCATTTCTATGAGCAGGTAATTCAAGATGGGTCCATGCAATGCAGTGGAGTGGTCAGAATGAATTTGAATCATCTCCTGAAGTTCCTTTTCAAGTGAATGGTTTAGAAGCAGGACTGTTGACTAGTCATGGACCTCTGAGTTTCTTAAAGGTTCCCCCTCCCTTATATTGCAATAATGTTGATTCAGTGCTACGTGATCTATTTGACTCTTTAATCTCTCCTAACAACTTCCTTTCTGTATATAGGTACATGATGCTGGACACATGGTTCCTATGGACCAGCCTAAAGCTGCACTAGAGATGTTGAAGAGGTGGATGAAGGGGTCGCTATCGGAATCGACTGCTGAACACCAAGACCTGGTTTCTTCAATGTGATTATGAAGCTTAGCTTTTCATGAACTAAAACAATGTTTGTAAATGAGAGTTGACTTGTACACGTGCAACAACCTTGTGACAATTATGTAGGAAAAGTAAATGTTGTCGACTTATATGGATGTAAAATGTTGAAATTGGATGTGTGCCGAAAGTATGAAGCTTGCCCCGTGCTGCAGGCTTAGTTGCATGATTGCCCTTTTAGTTTCTACTCTACTAAACGGTTTATTACCTTTGTTTACTACATTGATAGTTCCTCATCACTAGTATAGTAGTATTGAGTCTTCATTATGGGGATTAATTTTTATCTATTATGGTTGTTGTTTAGTTCTATTTGGGAATAATAATGTTTAACAGAGCTAAGTTTCCTTCTTGGTAGTTCTTTGTCTAGGATGAGTTCTTGCATTATCATATTTAGTCATGCTTGATTACTACCTTATTTTCCAGGATAATCCTGTGAATATGCTATATTTGACACCTTAATGTGATTCACACTATACTCACAATCTCGATTAGTGATCATAAAGATGCTCACATACAGGTTGCCCTAGCTTCATTAATAAAGCTGTGATATTAATGAATTCTGCACTTGTTAGTGCTCTCTCTATGAGTTGATGTCACTTTCATTTTCTTTTTACAAATTGGTTTGTAATGCAGTGAATATCTATTCCCTCTTTGCTGAGGCATTTTGATGGACCAACGAAGACCCAGGTCGAGTTGGACGCACTTGTAAGTAATGCACATTAATTCCATATGTTGTGTGTCTGGGCTTTGTGTTTGCTGCATATTTTCTTGTATTTGGGCCATGCATTTCAAATTACAAATGTCAAGCCCAGTTGTGTGTATGTGTGGCCTTGTGTTTGCTGCTACTCATCTTTTTAGATGATGCTTTTCAAATTGGAATTATCAAGTCACTTGTTCTATTTTGGCTGTGTGCACTTTTTATTTTGGATTTGTGCATTGGTGTATGTAGAAAAACACCACTAAATATGGGAAACCTTGTGTACAAGTTGAACTATTATAAACCCCACCTCCCTCAACTTTGATGATAGAATTTTTTTCTTTTTTCTACGCTGTGTATTATTTGTTGAGTTTTGTTTCTATGTTGTGTTTTTATCTGTTTTTTGCTCATTTGGATGCACAGAGCCCAAGTTAACTGGTGGACTGAATGGAGCTACAATGAGGGTATCTCAGCTGTTCATGATGGACTCTTTCACATCTGAATCATCTTTTTCCCCAGTAAGAAAGGTAACTTGGAGGCTATAATTGATCTATTTTACTTTGTAGATCTAGGATCAATTAAAATACGTGCATAGAGCGTATATTATCCTAACACAATTTGAACATTAGAGGCCTTAAAACATTAAGGTATTCACTTCAGAAAAGTGGGGTGTTCATGGGAAGTGGAATCATAACTGATATACCAGCTAAATCATTATTCACATAGAGTGATCAGAGCATTAAAGACCTCCTCGCCACATTGAAAACCTCCTCCCACAGGTTACTACGTCTTCTAGTCTATTTCCTATTAGAGTCGGGTTCTTAGTCACAGTATGCTAGATTCGGTTAGGAAGTCAGTTTTATTGACTATTTTGCAAGTTGTAGGATTATAAAACTATACTACCATCTTTGGAATTATATGAAACACTACAAGACATTTTTAATCCTACCACCTCAAATGGTTTATCCCATCCTAACTGTAAAATTTGTTGATCCACTAGTGCATTAACCATTTACTCTTATAATTATATGTAACCAACTTCACATGTTGGTAAGTAACCTTATTTATGTTGTGCAGACAAAACCCCCTTTGTTTTCCTCAAACAAGTTCACCTCAACAACCACAAACTCTTGGAACCACTTTACCATCAAAACAACAGCAGCACCAGACCAAAGATCAATTACAGATTGTGTTCTCCCCATTCTACGATAATATCAAGAAAGCATTTCATCACCAGCCCCACTGACTATAGCATGACAATCTTTTGAGATAAGCAAATGAATTGACCCTGAAGCTGTGTGTTTTGTCCATTCCTGATAATTTTAGTGGATCCATGCATCAGGGGACCATGGGGCCGAGATTCAAATGGTACGTCTAGATTAGTTAATTTTGTGGTTTTTAAACTTCACATAATAATATTGACTGCAACTACATTCGTAGGTTATAAATTATATTGACTGCAAGTACACTCATGTATGCATGTGTGTGTTATTTTGTACATAGTTACTATTTAATTTCGTTGAGTTGAGATCGAAATGAATCTTTGTTTGATGTTTTCGTAGGTCCCTTTTCGATCATGCCCCACCTCAAATTTTTTCTGCATGAAACAAGGCGCCATTTCTATTATTTGCTATGGTTTTCCAAGTAAGTTTGCTTTTTTTTTTCTACCAGATATTACTAGCATGCTCTTTGTGAATTAACATATAATCTATAAAGCTCATATACATAATATGGATTCTATAACTGCACATACAAAATTATAATAGCATCTATAAGTAAGGAGGAATAAGATTCTATAGATGTCTCATTCTAAAAAACAATCCATTTTTAGTACATGGTTATGTAGAATTCGATATGTATGTATATGTACTTTCCTATTAAAATTTTATTGAAAGTACTAAAAGTCGATGTCCGATGGCATAAAACAGAACGAGCCTTTTATGAGTTTATTGTAGGAATCGTGTTTAATAAATATATATTTTATATATATTTATAGTGGTCAATAAAGTTTGACCAAGATTTAGGTGACGTGGCATTTAATTTTAAAAAAATTAAATGACCTAAGATCGTTCTACGTTCCGAGTAGATGATGATCATTGTATATTTATTTTCTCTAAACCGATTCCCGGTGAGTGAGAAATAAAGGTTTAAAGTGAGTCACTTTAAGTATGTAGCTAAGTGTTTGAGACCAAGTATGAAGGAAAATATTTGTCCCACATTGGTTATAAAATCAATATTCATCATTATATAAGGAGGTTAAAAAACCTATGGTTTGACAAGTTGAGACAAAGACTGTCACGCCCCGTCCTCCGCCCTTGTGGCAAAGTCCGGGTGCGCGACTATAGAATAGATAAATAAAGGTAAAGTGGAACCCTGAAAGCTTTGACTGAAACAAAAGATATTTCGATAACTGAGTTTTAGTTCATAACAAAGAGTTTAACTCTGAATTGACACCTTCGTCAAACAAAACTGATAAAACCTCTTGCAGCGGAAAAAAGATCTACAAAAGTCCACGTGTATGAAGACACGTAAACCCCCAAGAGTTCAACTACGCAAATACAAAAGTCCACGTGTATGAAGACATGTAAACCCCCAAGAGTTCAACTACGCAAAAGACTGACAAGCCTGTCATAGCACCTCCATTCATCACGTCTCAACCTGCACATTTATTAAGCACCTACGTTCACTAAATTCTCTTTGTGAAAGATCCTGAGTTCGACTGATCAGTCTAAGTTCCTTAGTAATCAAGCATATTTGTAATTTCTATGTGCCGGGAAGGTGGCCACCTTCCACGGACACCTTGACCAACCAACCCGCTAGATGACTCACGGTCCTTGTGTACACGACTCGAGTGGGGTTGCATCCCCACTGGAATCCGAATTCGATCTTATAATTGGAACCTTAACAAGATAGGCCTCATACAAAACATAAATTATTTCGGCAAGACAATACTTTGAAACATATTTTCTCACTTTGAAATCCTTTCGAAATCAATGTAAATAGCATACGATCACACATAATTTTCTTTGTAATAGAAAGCCTACTTGGATCGTCTTGACTGACGACTGCTTCTTTCTCGAACTGCGGTCCTGACCTTTTCGTCGTACCCTTTAAAGAAATCTCAAGTGAGATAACATTTTTGAGCGCATCTAATATATTCTCTAAGTGTAAGGAATTATTATCCTTTGTTATTTGAGAATTATTCTCGGTTCTTTTAACTCGGCTATCGTTCGAGTTTCGGATTGAGATTCTAGAAGGGTCGTTCGATGATTTCTAATCAAACCATGTTTTAACTTTGATAAATCATAATAAATTGGAAATAATTCCAATTGTAACGAATCAGACTTAAAGTGACCATAACATCGTAAAGTTTTATAATCCGAAGACAAAACACATAAAATCATTTTACTCTATTTTTCACGAATTTTCAAAGTTAGATAAATTTCCAAATTTTCGCTGGAATTGGCAGTTTGCGCAACCATTTTGAAAAATTCATAACAAATCGAAAACACAACGAAACGGAGTGATTCAAGTTGGAGATTACTCCTAACTCAATCTATTATTTTATTATGTTAAAAATTATACTCATTATGTACTTAAAACACTTAACAAAACCCGGGCAGAACTGTCGCCCGCACTCATTTTTTTTTAAACATGCTCGATAAATTTCCGTAAATTCACATAATACTCGTATTTAACCTACATACATGCTCATGTATTCGATTCATCCGAGAAAAATCGAAAACATATAAAACGACGAGCTCAAGTTAACTTCTCAAAACCTAACATGCTTAGATTTTATTGAAACTTAAAACACATGTTTATCTAACTCATACGAGCAATATTAATTCTCGACATTTTTCAATTCGGGCTCGGCTCGATAAGAATCGAAAAGGGCAGCCCCTATTTCACTTTTTCATCGAGCTCAAATCATGAAAATAAAACCGTAGAAACGTAGGTAAGATCGAGGGCTACCTTTCTATCGGATTAGATTTCAAAGAAATCGGAAAAACGAGACGAGAATCGGAGCAAAGCTCCTCCCTTTTCCCCTTCTTCTTCTCACGCCAATAACTCTCTGCCTATCTCACGTGAAATGCTGAAATTGGGGTGACTTTGTGGTCTTTTTATAGGCCACAAAAGTTGCCTGTAAAATATCTAACTATCTGGGGTCCAAATCGTCTTTTAGATATTTTTGATCCGATTCTTCGTCATTTATCTTTCTCCGTTGAAACGAGAATCAACACACTCGTCTTTCTTACTCGCTAAGACATCTTCGTCTCTCGTGAACTAAAGTCGGGGTTTGGCCTGATCGAGTTGCACGTAAATCGAGAAAATGCTTGTTTCTCGATTTCTTGATAAATATCGATTTAAAACACCGTTTCTTCTGAAATAAATTTTATTAAACTTCTCGGAAATTTTCTCATTACTCGCTATAACATCGAAAAATAGGAGTTTTCTTGATTTCTCGAGTTCTCGGTTTTACTATTCACTGACGGCGAAAATAAAATTTCCGCATATGGTCCGTATCGCGATAAAAGTTTATGTAAATTATCGCGCTTTGTCCATATCTCAGCTCGGACTCCAAATCCGGGCATTCGAATGAATCCCGTATTTCGCCTCGTAGATATTTCAAAATATCTAAATTTCAAAATATCTAATTTCGAAATATCTAATTTCGAATGAATCCCCTATTTGCTCTTGCTACCCGTTAAAAAGTATAAGCCGGTTCTCGAAAGAGCGTAGATTTGGTCTCCGTTTTCGCTGAAACTTGGCAGCAAGTTTCAAAATAAAGTTTCTAATCCAAAAATTTTATTCTTGGGATTTTTAAACACATATCAGTCCGGTATAAAATACTCGGGTGTTACAAAGACCATCTGGCACATGCGAGCAGCTAGCTGTCCCAGATGGCCAGTGCCGCTCTGTGCCAGCAGGTGGACTGGTGCAGCAGGTGGACTGGTGCAGCAGCTAGCTGTGTCAGCAAACGGCCCAACGATCTATCTCTAACGAGACACAACTGTAGAACACAAGATTTCATCTCTTACAATTGAAGTAAAAGCCTTCTTCGTATGTGTGTTTTCAACTTGTAAAAGCCTAGTTTTATTTATAGGCGAGAGACGGTCCGAATAATGAAAATGTAGATACGATTATTTATGGCTAAAAACTAATTTACATTCATTGTTTATCCGAAAAAATAATCAATGTCAAGATAATTAAAGTAATTGAATGAACATAGATATGACACAATATTAAAAGATGAAGATGGTGAGAAACCCCACCAACTTGGATGTACTATCAAAACCTTTTTTACCTTTAGTTTGATAATCGATCAAATCTACTATCGAAAACACTTAGATATGTTTAGCAATGCTACTATTTTCCGCACTCAAGCCTTACTGGATTGAGTAAAAGTAGAGGTTGACTCATATGAATTGATATAAGTATACCAATCATTAAAATAGATTTAACTAATAGGTAGACATGATCACGTGTGTGATGCGAAAGCATCAAGTAAACTGAAAGTGGGATTTGAGAAGACAATTACAGACACTAGGTATTGTGAATTCGAACCGACTTATGTTAAGACCAACATGTCATATATGCACTAACCACTTTATGACTTGATTATTATAAATAGTTTTTTTTAAATGACTTTATTATTAATTCATGAAGATAATTTAGTAGAGAGGAACAATTAATTGGGTGTGGTCTACAGTCTTACTAGTGGAGCTTACTCGTCCGTACCTTATATAGTTATATATATCCTATCAATTCTTTAAATTGCAAATATATATTTTTAATTACTTATCATTGTTATCAGATGCTCTAATAATCATTTACTAATTCTTCCCTAAAATAGGGTTAAATAAATCTGCATTGAAAAATAAAAGGTCTTAATGGACATTAATGAATTTTAATTTTTCTTAATTACATACTAATTAGTAGAGAATATATTTAAAGGCAAAATAAAAAATAGTAGTGACAGATACATAACATATATAAATAATATGAATTTTCAAGACATGAGTGATATGATTCATATGCTATAATTTAACTATTAGTAAATTTGTGACTCTTACTCACTTTCCATTATTTTTTTTCGTAGCTTGCAATTAGGGATGTATTTAGGTCGGGTACTCTATCTAAAATTTTCAGGTAGCGAAATTTGAACTAAAATTTTGGATATTCAAACCCGATTCGTGTATTTCAAGTAGAGTATTCGAATTTCTAAAATTATCCGAATTAATTAAAATTATTAACATTTTTGGGTATTATTAGGTATTTGGATATATCATATATTAAAATATTTGAAATTGTAAAATTTAAATATAATATTATATAATTAATAAAAATTCTGAATTTCGAGTGTTACCAGAACCCAAAAGTCTTATAATACAAAAACTCAAACCTAACTCAAAAACCCGAAAATCGGGTATTCGAGTATTCAAATCCGATCTGGTATCAAATTTTACCCGAAACACCCGATACCAAATTTTCGAAATGTTTTTATTGGATGAATAGTGTAATCTTTTGAAATGATTTTCATATACGCTCAAAATAGCAGCAAATCCCTTAATAAGCTAATATTGGACTTGATCCGTCGACAAAAGGTTTGTAATAACACTAGTAATTGGGCCCAAGCACTTGCGCCTATGGGCACCCCTACCACGGCACCACCCCATTATAAATGAATATTGCATCAATTTTCTCCTAAAAGGTAGCCATATGGAACAAACTTGAAATTTATTTTGTTCTGTGCTGGGGACAACTATATGTCACTTATTTTATTGTGTCACTACTCTGAAAAAAACAATTCATTTTATTTTGCCACTTTTATTTTAAATCTGGAATTGAAGTTCCTATAATTTTAAAATTTTAAAATTTTCATTAAGTTATAGTTTTAAACACCAAGAAAAAGATTATGTTGTTAAATATCCAAACTTTTGTTTGGCTATAATTTTAACCATGAGAATACTTTATCTGAAAACAAATATTATGAGTATATAATTAATATTATTTATTTATTTCTTTATAAAAAATACAAACCAAAATCAAATCGTAAAAAAAGCTTTAATATAATTAATATTTTTTATTTATTACTTAAATAAATATGATATATTTACAATTCCGAAAATAAATATTATGAGTATATTTTAAAATGTCTAACATAGTTATTGCCTAAACTATAATATAGGAAACAGAGATAGAATAATTAGTTTATCGATATGATTTTTTTTTATTAACTTTTCAATATATCAAAGAATACTTGCATACTTTTGTAGTTGCCCTTAATTAATACAAGTTGGCTTGGTCCGATTATGATTTTAACACAATTTTGTTGGATTTTCTTGTAAATTTGTATTAACTCGAACCACGAACACCTTTAGTTGCACAAGAACTCTATATAGGGTGAAAAGTGGTACTATTGCATATATAGAAGATGGAATTATTTCATGACCAAATATATAATAAGCCTCTATATATAGAAGGCCTAATGGTAAGTTAGATATTCGATTTTGGCTCTACATTCTATACTTAAAGAGCATCAAATCCTCACTAGCTACTTCTCTTTTCATTACCATCCCAAAAAAATAAAATAAAAATATATACAAGAGTTGGTATATCACAAAATGATCAAGAATCATCCCTCCATCCCTTACCATGCTTCCAAGCAAAATGATAATCACAAAAACACCCTAAGCTTGGACGCTCTAGTCACTACACATCAATCCAACATACCCCCACAGTTCGTATGGCCCGATCACGAGAAGCCGACCCCCGACCCACCTGAGCTCCATGCTCCGGTAATCGACATAGGTGGCTTCTTGGTCGGTGACTCTGCTGCCTCGTCTGAGGTGGCAGAGCTCATTGGCGAGGCATGCAGGAAGCATGGCTTCTTTCTAGTGGTGAACCACGGTGTAGACGTGGGACTTATAGCCGACGCGCACCGTTTCATGCATGAATTCTTCACTCAACCATTTGAAGAGAAGATTAGAGCTCAAAGGAGAAGCGGGGAGCATTGTGGTTATGCTAGTAGTTTCATTGGAAGATTCTCATCCAAGCTTCCATGGAAGGAGACTCTCTCGTTTGGGTACTCTTCTCAGAAGGGATCTTCTCATGATGTTGAGCACTACTTCCAAAGCAATTTGGGTCAAGATTTTGCACACTTGGGGTATGTAAACATATTGTCTCTATTTGGTTTACTTTCAATTTTCAAATACTCTATGTGATCTTTATCTAATCAAAAGTTTTCTTATACTAGCTAAGAAATGGTTCATCTGTATAGGGTGACAATACTTCATGAAAGTTAAAGTTAGAATTGTTGGAAATACACAAAAATAATTTGAGTAAGTGGAATAATAACATGTGCATGCAGGAGTATATACCAAGATTATTGCCGTGCAATGAGTTCACTTTCAATACATATCATGGAACTGCTCGCCGTGAGCCTAGGTGTGAAACGTGGTCGTTTCAAGGAGTTCTTCGAAGAAAACGAATCAATAATGAGATTGAATTATTACCCACCGTGCCAAAAACCTGACCTAACCCTAGGCACGGGACCCCACTGCGATCCGACTTCACTAACCATTCTCCATCAAGACAACATCCACGGGCTCCAGGTGTTCGTCGATCACAAATGGCGATCCATCTCTCCGAACACCAATTCTTTTGTTGTCATCATTGGCGACACATTCATGGTTAGTTATAACAAAGAAACAGTCTTATCTAAGAGCTTGTTTGGTACATACGTGAAAGTGTATCTCAACTTGTAAATACGTGTTGTAACAACACCAACC